>WYDI02141235.1:0-38510 GCA_009867235.2 Psittacus erithacus | reverse complement strand
TAATTGGATGGAGTTTGGGTCATTTCCCCCCCACCCCCCCTTTAGAGCTGGCTGCAATAAACAGACTTTTCTCTTTCCCTTTCATCCTTCAGTGGTTTGTAGTTCTGCATCTGCTCTGCTGGCATTGTCTCCACTAACGGCCATACCGATCAGGAAGCCAGAGCCAGGAGGCAAATGAAGGGACTGCATTGATACCGCTGATCACTGAGCCCCACATAACTGGCAACTGTTTCTGTCTTTTACCTCTGGAGATGAGTTGAACAGATTGTGTAAAATTTGGTGGCTTCCAAAAAAGAAAAGGGAGTTGGTTAAGAGAAGGGAACATCTTACTGCCTCGGCCCTCTTGTTACCTGGTACCCAGGGGTCTGCTGGAAAAACATCCTCAGCACAGGAAGCAAATGTGAAAAATTCATGGAAGTGAGCAAATCCGTTGATTTCAGGGAATGTTTGTACAAAAGAGTGAGAGACTAAACACACTGCGCCCTTTTCTCTAGGGGCGGATGCTACAGGCTTGAATCCTACTGAACAACCATCTACCTTCCAGCTCTGGCTCTGCTGTGGCAAGAGAGCAGGCAAAGCCTTGCACCACATGCTCAGGAGAGTGCTCAGCTTGGACACAGAAGAAATGGCACCAGGAACAGTGACTAATATTTGAGAGAGGCTGAAAATGTGGGACACTTTTCACACATGCCATTCCCCCTTGCTCAGCAGTATCTCATCACACAGGATATGGGACACACTCAGAAGGTGAGATGGGTATTTGTCATCTCTACCCAGAAAAACTGGCCTGGGGAAGCTGACTGATGGGTTTCTCCCTCACCACGTCCTGCCACCTTTCTGCACATGTTCGCAGCTTTCCTAGTGCTTGCCATGTGCTTGAGTATGCAGGTGAATGACATGTAGGTAGATGTTTGCCCATCCTTGCCTGGCTTTGATAAGGATTATAATAAAACAAACCTCTAATACAGGACGAATTTTGATGCAAACAGTTTCTTTGAATTTTAAGATGAAAGGAACAAGGTGGGCCCCCACCATATCATCCTGCTGGTTCCTCAAGTGGATCAGGTTCAGACACAGGCATTATACAGCCCGCACACCCTATAATCTCTTTTTCTTTTTCTTCTTGCTCTCCCTCCCCCCCTCACACCACATTACACAGTCAGGCTGGGATCAAATTCAGCTTACTTGAATGTATATCATTTCCAAGTTGAATTCTAATCCGCAGCCTTGTCCCCAGTGAGATACTCGATTTACCCCTCCTGTAACTAAAGCTCATTGTTACGGCTATAATAATCAAATGTATCATTTTCCTAAAGGATACTTATGGTCAACATTTTGCATTTTCAATAAAGTTTTTGATAAAACTTTTCTCTTTGTTATGTCACACACAGGCTTCCCACTCCATTCAACCTTGCCTTTTATTTCAGTGCCCCATTCATTAGCCAATTTGGAGGCAAAAAAAAATTATATTTCCCCTTGGAAGAATCAAAACCATTCATGTCTATGAAAGAATAATAGCATGACCAGGGGACTACAGATCAATGTTATCCATCCATTCCACTTAAATGGAAATCACTCTGCATGAAAAATTCACGACGCCCTCTATCCTTTACATAGATAATGGGGACATCTGGTTACAGCAGTCAGAATCATTTTACCTATGTATATACGTGAGATACAGACTTGTGTGCTTTCGGTGTAATTCGGATAATGACTCACATTGCCAGAATTAGTTATTTTATAACCACTTTGAGAAGTCTAATGCACCTTCTTCTAATGAATACAAGTCCCTAATAGGAGCAGCATCAGAGATAAGACCCTGGGCTAGATAGGATCGTTGCTGAGCCCCCATGATGCCTGTGGATTACCTGCTGCTATTTTTTAACTGATGTTTTTTATATTGATAAAAGGCTTGGCGGCCAATCTTTCTGCCCATTCATGTCTCTGTCTTTGATCTCAGCCCTGGTGAGGTTTCCACTGCCCTGAGAATCTTGGCATCACTGCACAAAGAAGGAGGGATCGATCACAGAGCCTCTCCATGCTGCAGCCGCTTTGTATGCTTTTTGCCCACTGGTGGCAAAAGCAGTTTATACTATGGCAGCCTTATAGAGCAGCTAGTGGAAAACTGGGGAAACACAAGTGCATCTTAAATCTTTAAAGGCATACTCAAGTCTCAGTTTCTCAGCCCTATCCCACTGTGGACTTATACTTAACATGATCTGGTCTTTGGACAGAAGTTGCTAGTTCTGATTTGTGATGGGGATATCTCCATCTTTAGCTAAGGCTTTTGAAAAAACATTAGGCTTATATTGTATTTCCTCTCACGAAACACAGCTACTTCAGTCTTGTCTGAAAACACATCAGAAGTTTAAGAGCTTTCCTCCTCTTTCTTGAGAAAGTCAGGGGTCAGTATGCAGTTCTGCATAGCACCCCAGAGTCCAGGGAGCATCTCCTGCCCATACCCACCAGCAGCCAAGGCCAGAAAACAAGAGGAAAATTTCCACATCTGGGAAGGGGAACAGCAGCACCCTTGTCAGCATGCAGTACCACAGAGGAAGGAAAGGTGGACAGCTATGGCGCTTCTAGTTGCTGGGCATGAAATGTGAAGACAGAGGCCAGAATGGAAAGAAGAGTGATCCAAGTGGTTTCAGGATATACATATGCAAAGGCGCACATATGTTAGCATTAGAGATTAAGACAAAAACTGTCTCATACACAGCGAAAAGACATGAACAAAAGACATACAAGCTCAGCAATCTAGAGATGGAAATGGTAACAGATGAATCAAGATTATCTCCCACCACAGAGGAAAATTAAGTTGTATATTAGCTGTTCAAGACAATGGTATATCAGCATATGCTTTTATTATCTATATATTTAGCTGTCTTGTGTAATACAACCACATTAGATCAGCAGATGAGGATCCCATACTACATACTTATGTCCTAATAAATATGCACAAGAACTACTTCACACACTGCTTAGGCCAGAAGCTGCTCTTTCCATTGCCATTAATATTGATTGGTGTTTAAGTGGAACTCACTGTCAGTCCGTTGCACCAACTCTAACTTGACAGCCATGGTTAGTGCAATTTCTGTTTCTAACACAGACTTTAACCTTTCTGCACTTCCTGATTCCCTGTCTCTTCAGGAGTGCTGCCTCAATTAAATGAAGGCCCATGAAGCAGTTTACATAAAAGACATGAGAATTTTTTACATGAAGAACATAAAATTTTTCCCTATCATTCAGACCATTTAAAACATTCAAATGAGGAAATTAACTGTTGAGTGGAACAGACTAGATCTAGTCTCATTAATCCAACAATAATTGAAATACAGGACTTCCCCTGAGGCCATGGATTAATGACCAGCTAGGTGGAGCTGCTGATATGAAGCACAGCCAAGTGCCATTAACCCCAGCCAGGCATTATTTAATCCCAGAGGAAATGTCCTGTGCAAACTTCGTTACCGCTCAAGTGAGAGGAAGAAGGAGGAGAGGGTGCACATGGGCTGGGTGCATGGAAAGCGCCCTTCCGCTTGCTATACACGGGGCATCCCTGCATGCACCCCTCATCTCCTGGCATCCCATTCATCAAGCTGCGTCCCCGCAGCTCATGCTGACCAGTGGACACATAATTAAAAGGACTTAATGATCTGAAGCAGAAACTGTGTTTAATGAAGCCCCACTCAGACTTGTGTGCCAATGCCAACCCTGTTTGCTGACAAATATTTGCTAACCCTCTGTGCACCTGTTTTCCCCTCTCATTATGTCTCCCTAAGTCTAAAGGTAGCACTGTCTGGTTAGACCTGCAACGTCCAAGCTGCTTGAGAGGCTCATAAACATCTCTGACAAACCTGAGTCAGATCTGCCAAGCTCTATTTGTTTCAGTATCCTTCTTTTTTAACACCAGCCATTGTTCTCTTCCTACATGTAAACGCAACTAAATGCTGTTGCCTCTTTTAGCATAAGAGGCAATTTCCTGGCTAAAGGTTCCCACCAAAATAATTTCAGTCTTTTCAGCCAGGAATTGGAAATCCTTGAAGCTGCTTATGTTGCTTTCAGCTTTTACTAAATGCTTTAAAGAAGAAAAGAAATAGGTAATAAATCACATTATTAGTAGTAATAGCGATACTAGTGATACTAGTAATAGCTGTAGGAGACATAGCAGTCATAGCCATAGTAATTAGCATCATTGTAATGTGATTAATAATAGTAATGGCTTAAGAGCCTGCTCTTGTTTTCATTGAACTTGATGAGAGTTTTGGGATTTACTACAATGGGAACAGGGTCAGATCCTAAACAAGCAAGGGTTAACCTACCAAAAAAAAAGGAAGTGGTATAAGATTAAGTCTCTCTCCCTTTTCCATTCCAAGTAAAGAAAACCAAGGAAGATTAGCAAGCTGTAAGGAAGACAGACAAGCAAGAGACAAGCAGAGGTTAAAAAGCGAACAAAGCTGCATGCACAGCTCTGGGTGGTGCCCCTATTCACACCAGTAAAGGAATGTCCACCTGAGCCACCCCAGCAGAGCTGGGCTGACAAGCCATTCCTTACCAATGACAGTGAGAGATTCCACACACAGCTCCTCTGAAAGAATAAATATGTGCCTCACATTTCACTTCTCTGCTTTGACACTGCACTGTGATGTTAGATGCTCCTACACATTCAGGCTGCCCTTCCATCCCAACATGTGAGTGCAGGAAGCTCTGAGATCCATAGGAGGAGACAATGCTCCCACACAGGCAGGTAACTGCTGCTTCAGTACATGGATTGGAGTTTCCTGCACACAGACAAGCAGGCACACCAAGGTGAGCAACTACAGCTTGAATGTTCAAGTGACACCAACCAACCGAACATGTCTTTCTCTACAGCAGGCCAAGCCTGAGCTCACAACAGACAAAGCTGAACCACATAGGACCCTGTCAGAGGCCAGGAAGAAGAGCCCTACAGGCAGCCCTTGATTACACTGCATCACACTTAGCACAATTTTGGGGAAGCTCAACTCAGAGGGGAAGCTCTGGCAATGGAGGCAGGCTGAATAACACACTCCTGGTGAGAGAAGGAAGAATGGTTCTGAGCGCAAAATGCACTCAACAGCTTTTTTCCACCTCTAACTCCTCTGATCCTGCCATTGGCCACAAAACATTCTGTTTCACATCCGTATTTTTCTGGGAATGGCATGATACAAAGCAAAGCCCCATAGTATTACAAGGTCATGAAAAAAAAAGAGTAAGAAAAAAATGGACTGCCTGCTTGTTCCTCCATCTAACCATAGCCAAACATTAACAACCAATTGTTCCTTTGTAGATAGTTGGCTGCTTCCAGTCCTGACGTGCAATTGCTTTCTGGTCTCCCACCCGACAAAGCACAGTGTGAAAGGATGTACACATGAAAGCTAGGGTAAATTCAAAAACATCAGTCCCAGGCTGCAAGGGAGCTGAATTCAATATCAGCAAAACATACAGGAAAGGACAATGTATAATGGAAGTGGAGGGGGACGGAGGGGGGAGGGTGCAGGAGGAGGGGATAATGTAAACATTCGCGCATGAAAATATTAGATTATTCTTGCTGCACAGTGACTTGAATTCCAAGTATTTATGTGGTCATTTCCATTTCTTTTCCCAAGAGGGTGCTGCGACTGGCATGGCTGTCAGAGGAGTGTGAGAAGATGCCAGCACAGGCAAGCAGTTTCCAAGGCAGAACTACAGCAATGCCTGATATTGTATTAATGTGAGTGCTGGCCATCTGGCCATTAGGGACAAGCTGCTGCCAGGGTGTCTCTCTTTTTCCATCTCATTTCAGAAGCTCTGGAGCCTGGGACTGAGACCCCCAGGGAGATTCTGGCTAAAGATCATTCCAGCATCCACTCAGATGTTATAGAGAAAGGGCCAGAGAGCTGATAAGGCAAGATAATGTGCTCACACCCACACAGAAAAAAACAACGGAGAGTAACACTGAATGGGGGGGTAGAGGCAGAAAGAAAATGAGAGCAGATGAACAAGGGAATGGTTTAAACAAATAAGAGGGAGGAAGCCTGCAAAGGAAAAGAAAAACAAGAGGCACAGCACTGCTCAAAGGAGGCCTTAAAAGGAGGTGAGAGGAACAGAGAAGAAAAGGAGTAGAAAGGGTTCAATAAGGAGAAATGGCTATCATTAAAGAGGCAGGGGTTATAAAAGGACTACTAGCACAATGCATCTTTTTGGATTTTAACTACTCAGGGCTAAAGTAAGGGCTTTGAGTTCGCCCTTTTGAATAGTACCTTGTCCCAGGAGCCTGCTGAAGTCAGTGCTCAGCAAAAGGGATTAGAGAGCATGGGTAAAGGTGCCTAAACTTTGTCTTGTCAAAATAAATGCTTTCCGTTATGCTTGTTTATCTATTTTTTAATGGCCATTGGAGATGCTTAGACTAATCCCTTGGATTTTTTTTAGTGTACAGAAAGCTTAATACAAGGTTAATAGTCACCATTTTATATCAATATGGGAGATTACATTCCTGGAAATGTCAGCAGCTTTACCAGATTGCTGCTAAATCAGAAAACTGAAAGGAAGAAATGAGGGCACTCAGCTTTTCTGTAAAAGAAAGCAAAACATCTGCCTACAATATAAATCTCATCTAATGGGTTTGGAAGTGGCATGGAAGAGTGAGAGTACTAAAATGACAGCCTGTGAAGCCTCGCTTCCTTCAAAAGCTGCTCAAGAACCAGTGTTATAGTGTGATTTCCTGAGTACATTACTGAAAAGTAGGCATCATATGCAACTGTTATTTCTGTTGCTGTTATTATTATTATACCGCTGTTATTTGGATCTATATCCTCCAAGAGGATCTGAGGGCAGATCTGGAAGTCTGAAAACAGTATCCCTTCTGAGATTTCCCATACTTCCTCACTTTACCTAAAGTTTGTCTGATGACATTTAAGGGATGCTTTTCATGAAGACGTTTCTGGCATGAAAGCTGGGGTATTAACTCCACACTGAGGCACCTAAATGCATCTCTGGGTCAGGCCATACTAGGGGAGGGGAATATGAACTGCGCTGCTGCACAAAGGAAGTTCAGGTTTGGGTGGTGAGTCTGGTGTGGATATCACAGCTAGGACTTACCAGTAGCTTCAGAGAAAGCGGATTGCAAGAACCTTTCCGTAATGGGATCTGCAGGGCCTCACCTTTCCCATCAGCAACTTGTGCCATATGGAACAGGACCAATCCTCACTAAAATGAGTGCAGGGAGACAACTCACTAAGAAATACTTTCAGAAAAAAATAATTAACAGCATTTGGTATGGGAGTGGCTCTGTTTATGTACATGACATTTACTTGAATTTTGAGCAATAAAAATACTTGATGTCCATTGTTGATTAAAACCAAACCCAATTAAGTACTAGCATAGTATTACCCTGGAGCTACACCGGTGTAACTGGTACCAAACCTGAGGTTTGGTTAGTGCAAACCCTCCCATGCAAGTCATTCTTGTTCACCAGAGCTTACTTGTGATTACTTGCATAACATCCCCTAAGTGAAGCAGCAGAGAAGCATGTCCTTAATGAATAATAAGATGTTTCTGGCTCTTTTGGAGTTTGGAGTGGGTTTTTTTTACATTCAACTAGACATTCCTGCCATAGTTTCCGTGTAGCAGAAGTGCTGGTTGTTGTCAGCAGGCATGGGGCTGTGAGGGATGATGCTGTGTGGCTGCAAAGCTGGGGCTGGTAGCTGATCAGGTTACCTCTCAAAGGCAGCCAAGAGCCCTTGTCCCAGGGGAGGCAGCTTTGGAGGAAGGTGTCTTGACAAAGAACCCCAAACAATGCTGAGGAGGGGAAGTAGGATGGCCAGAAACCTACTTGTGTTCATGGAGCACAGCTATGAGCTGTATCATGCAGGGGAAATGGGATTTCTCCAGTGAAACCACGTCACAGCACACTTTTATTCTAACAATTTGTTCTGTGCTCATTTCTTTAAAAAAGATTTTCCAGCCACCTACACAGATTTCAGTGGGAAAAAAAAATCTACAGGAAGCATACTGATCATTGCATTCACTCCCATTAAAATGCTTATCTAACTTTAGAGTGCCTTTGCAGGGATAGCCCCCTCACTAAAACGCTGAGGGATGATCTTGGTCAGCAGCCTTCAGTAGACATAGAAAATTAAATATTTCAGAGAGAGATAAACTGATTGAAATGAACTGAAATAAAACCAATCTAAATGTCTTCACCTGCCTGGAGTATTTATGCTGCAGAGTGAGTGCCTTAGCTTCCTTTATCTTATATTTTATTAGCCAAAGTGAAACTAATAACACTCATAAAGATTTTATTTCTTTTTAATATCCATAGTTACTTCTGTGAAAAATTGTCCTGGTTGGGAGAAAACCTACTGGAGGAAGATACATCGTAGGAAGAGGAAAAATTCTCTGTCTCCCACAAAAAGGATGACAAAATGACATCAAAGGTTTTTTTCACTTCTAGTTTCTAAGATTCAATCTATCCACTTTACATTTCTCAAACGGAAATGACCAAAACTTGGGAAAATTATTTTACTAAATAGGAATGCAAATCAAAACTGTGTTTGTTTTACAGAATTTTCAGTAGATACATTCTGGCCCATTTTCCTAGGATAATTTTCAGATATTCTTTTTTGTATCAAAATTTTTAATGAAGTTTTTAGCTGAAGGTAGATTTCTTTAATTCCACATAAAAAAAAATTTGTTGGATGAAAAGTTATTTTCGACCTAGAAAACCCATTGGCCTTGATCTAAAAAAAATCAATTATAGTTCTGATAAGAAATACTGGAGAAGAATCTTGCAAAGTCAGACCATTCTGACAATGATTTGGGGTTTTCATCATGTTTAAAAAGCTTTGAAAATAAAAACATCTAGCATAAGGTTTAGAAAAATTGCTTTCTAAGAGTAGCTTCTTCAACTCTACCTTCATGCAAGAACATAACAGCTCCAATGTGGCCATGCTTACTTTCTCTATTTTTTGAAACAACCATGGATTAGAAAACAGTGCATTATGAGGGAGGGATGTGAGTTATTAACGAAGTATCACTGCTTGTATTCTCTCACTGTATTAAATCACAGGCACCCAGGATCACAGGCACCCAGGAAGCTATTTCATCTGTTGACATCTAAGTGGGATGATAGCAAAATAAGACAAGTTAGTGCAGAAGGCCAAGACAAAGACCAATGTGGCTAATGGAGTGCAACCCTTGCACATGGGAATTGAGGAGGAATCAAATGGCAGGGGAACCCAGTGCTAAATCCTCTGCACAGGGCTGGCCTTCACTTCTGGGAACAGACGCAGCAGGAAAAGGCCAGGTGAAACAGAGAGGTGGCACTCAGCAGGCTTCCTTGAGTCCCCACCTGCATGGTGCTTCTGTTCCTTCTGAGGCCACAAGGCAGCCACTACTGCTCTGTGGCAGCAGTCACTCAGCTAGGGCACAGATGCAGTTGTTTGCTTTGCCAGGAGTCCATCTTTTTGCAGCTGTGGGGGAAACAGCTCTCTCTTGCCATATCTGCCTAAGACAGCAAAGAGAAGTAGCAGAAGAAAGAGCAGAAGTGAGGTGGAGACAAAACTGTGGGAAAATAGACCAGGATTCAGCCAGGACCTGCTAAAACAGGAGTCTGCAATGGAAGTTTTGCAGAGTAGTCCTAAAAGTGGTTTTAAGACCGTATCAGTGTAGTCCTGCAATCTTGGCTGGACACAGAAGATATGACACAGAAAGCAGTGACAAAGCTCCCCATAAGGTCAGTTGCATTAGGTCAGGTCCACCGCACAGGTGAAAGCTGAGGATCATTCTGCATGAAAGCACAAGCCTCTATATAACAGCTAGTGTTGAAGCCAGCTTTACAATACCTACACCCCATAATTATGATATTCCCTGGTTAGAAGAACCAGCTAACAGATGGGTAAATAATGGATTACACCTACTCCTTGGGATTTGATTTTACCCAGTCCTGTGAAGGCAGAAAAACTATGTACTTTGAAGGATTTCTTGTTTGGAAATAATATAATTCACACTCAAAAAAAATCAAGCCCAGTGCAAACATTTGCAAATAAATATGACCTTCTTCATAAAACACACTTTAACATTAGAGCCCAAGCTTGGCAAGTCCTGAAAGACTGAGTTCTTCAAAAACTAAAGGTTCTCATTACCTTTCAGGACCAGCCCTTAACCTCGATCTCTCCTCAATGTTCATATGGAACTTTCTTCCCTTTTAGGCTTATTTTTGTTTTTAACCAAGAGCCAATTAGACAGATTTTGAATAAGGCTGAAGCACTTTTTGTTTAAATGAGAAATTTTAGTCCCTTGAAGTATAATGGTTTTTCAGTAGAAATCCTCTCCTGCTGTGCATTGATCAGCTATTGATTGGTAAGGGTTTAAACCAAATTATCACTGCCAAATAAAAGACCTTCAGGATGAAGGAACTGAGCTGAGCACAGTGTTATATGAAAAGTAAGCCAATCCTTTGTGGTGGAATCGAAAGGCCCTGGTCACTCCTGAAGAAAAAAAATGTTAATTGAAAAATTCCTTAAATAGGTAACAGCTCTGAAAGTCTGCTTTACATAAAAGATATGAAATCACAATCAGCCAACAGGGAGAAAAGGATCCTGCAGCTCAAGTGGTTTTTCTCTCTAAATGGTGCTGATTACTTTCCTATTCATGGATGACATGGAGTGATGGAAATTAGTCATTTGAGAAGAAAGGACTAATGACAGCTGAACTTGTGGGCACTGGAGGAAGTCTGACAATTGGCTCCTCAAGACAGAAAGTAAAAACAAGTGAACTTCCTATTGGGTGGAAAGATTTATCTCAAACCTAGAAGGAAAACAGATATGCAAACTTGATCAGGCTTTAAAAGATCCAATTTTTTCATTTTTGCTCTCATTAGCAGTCGCAAGGGTTTTGAACTTTGTTGAAAGGAGAAATGTGTTGATTACATAAAATTGGCTAGTAATAAGAAATAAGTTCTCAAACAAGTCTCTTCCTTTATAATTTGAAAATTAACAGAATGGATCTTACTGATCCTCTTAGGCAGGTGTGGGAGGTAGAAGCTCCATCCAGCTGTTGGAATTCCAACCAAAGGTCCACAAAGGCGTTAAAAAGCTTTTGGTAGCCTCCATATAAGTTAAAAGAGATGTCAGTATTCTGAAGGTCAGGCCAGATCTTTGAGGAGCTTACTCTGTATACCAGTACCTCATGTGCAGGACTACAGGATGAGGCAGGATCATTCCCTGCCAGAGCCACAGAGCACTGCAGTCCAAGTTGCTCCAAAGTCTCCAAAGCTGCGTTCTCCCATTCCTGATGGAGCATGGACATGTCTTGCCTTGGCCACATCTGTGCCTGCACTCAGCTATGCCTCCACACTGCGAAACTCACCTGCATCACCCTGGCATGGCTCTGTCTCTTCTACTGGGAAACACCTGTGCTGCCAACCCTCAGAACATGTCTTTCTTAAGGATAAGGTACCAAGTACTTAATATATAGCACTTTTCTTAGCATGTCAGAAAGCAACATGGAATAGGATCATTTAGTCAACATGTTTAAGTGTGACATTATATTACAATTAAAGGCATTTCAGGAAAACTAATCTATAACCCCATTTGCAAGATTTCAGTACCTTAACGTTCAGGATTGCTCAGTTTCAGGGACAGGTTTTTTCCACTTCTGAATAGCTGGCTCCATAACTAAACACATATTCCAAAACATCACCATTCAAATTCATATCTACAGGGCTCTGTGGTGTCTGGTTCGGGGGTCAGTTTAGTTTGTTATCCAGATCTCTTGGAAGAGAAAGGTCTGGTCAGGACTCCACAAAAAATTCACTTAATACAGCAAAATCGTGTATTTCAAGACTTTAAAGAAATCAGAGCCAATATGGTTGCTTGATTTCTTTCACTGAGAAGAACCGTATCTATTTAGTAAAAGCACTCTCTTTGATTATGCTACTCTGTAGGCATTTAGCTGCTGGTAGCTGCAAATTGAGTTCTTGCCCAGATTTTGATACAAACATTTCATCCAGTAAGATCCAATAGAGATCTGCCATACCTTCTCAGTCAAGCAGGATACTACAGCAGTAACAGAGTAAATATTGTTTGTCATAACTTTGCCAGTATAGTAAATATGGTGGCCAATGCCAGAGCCTACAAAAGATCAACAAAATGCCTCATAAAACCCCCAGTTTTGTAACTGTAGATACCCTGAATGTTAATGTCCCAGAGCTTAATCATTCTCAACCAAAGACCAGATAGATAGAATTCATGTGGGTAATATTTTTGTCTATACAGATGTCTATTGCTTTTTCTTTATTTTATTTATTAATATCCCAGAGCTGTGAGTTTCATCAGATAACTACAAGTGCATCAACCAAGCACAAGATATGCTTTAGGTAAGCATGCACTCAACCAGGCTTGAAAGAGCGGTATCTGGGAAAAATGTAGTAGTTTCTGATAAACAGGAGGTTAAACTAAGTTGTCTAGTTGTCACAACAGGCTCAGAGCCCTGTGAAATAACTTAGCATAAAGAAAGAATTGTCCCCTTAAGTTCCTTTTACAACTGCAGGTTTTTGACTGAGAGAATTCCTCAGTGTGAAAAAGTGAGTAGGAAGTAATATGTAACTCCAGTCCAATCTCCTGTTGAACACACAAATTTCCCAATTTCTGTTAAATAGTTACCACAGAAGAGTATACTGGATAATGAAAGCACAGTCTTCTTACCATTTCAGTGGCGATGATTCACCTGGCCTTGGTAGGAGAAAGATCAATCTATAGACTCGGAGGCAAATGAATCTGATGATGCTGAAGATAGCAATCTGGGAGAAGAAAAACTTATGCGGAGGAGCCTGGAAATATTTTCTTCACCTGTTGCCCGCAGAATATCTTCTTCATCTTTGCCCAACCTAGTGTATTTATGCAACAGATTTATACATTAAATAGTGCCTCCCTAATCTCCAGTTTATCCCTAACATATGGATATAACATGCTTCGAGTCTTAACTCCTGATAATTAGGTTGAATTTTACAATAAGAATTAAAATAAAAGCCTCTAATGAGGGTGTAAAAGTTCATCTTTCACAAAACAAATATCTAATATCAAATATTGCATAAAGTAAAATCTAGCGGTTTGATTGGAGGACCTGATTTGATCCACAACTTCTTGCCAGATTCCCTGTTATGTTTCTAGAGAATCAGTGCTTTGGGTGGCCAGAAAGGTCCACTAGCTTGGAAAGGCAGGGTGCTGTGGCAATGCTGGGCTGCTTCCCAGAACTCACAGCACAAGCCTAGGACCAGAGTTTCAAAACAGAAATTGAATAAAGAGAAGTCAGCTCTCACCTCTCCTGCACTCTGAATTTCTATGTGTCAAAGTTTCATATTACAACTACCAAACTGTCAGACTTTGGCATCTGACAGAACATGCCTACTGGGCATGTTTTTCAGACTTCACAAACTCACTGGGCGAATGAAGAATAATTTGTTTAACCATCCACACTTCTCCTTTGATGCAGGTATAATGAAAATCTCTGTTTCATAACAGAGAAAACGGAGTAATGGAAAAAATATCACCTACCTAAGGTGAGGAAACCAGCATCACAGACAGTGCTCGAACGCAGATTGTCTAATTACTGGACCGTGTTCTCCTAATTGCCAAATAATCCCACAACCCTGGCAGAAGAATGATTATGCTTTCATCACCATCCTGTTTACTCAACAATCCAGTAATAGAGCAATGACTGGGAGAAAATGCATTTTGGTTTTGCAAAATTGTCTCAGAGATTTGACAAGTCCTCACTCAGAGACCTGTAACGAGTTCAAGCCACTCTTAAACTAAAATCTGAAACAAACTTCTGAAAAAGAATCTGTGTCACTTTCTGAAACAAACTGTTCATTTACATTCCTTTAATGATCTGACTGTATTGAACCCAACGCACAGAGCAACACATGCAAGAAAGCTCATTTAAACTTCCAACTTTGTTTTTCCAAGGGAGCTGTATTATTTACCTCCTCATTTCCTTTGCAGCATTTACAACGGGAGCTATAAGCTAAATGTCTTGAGCAATAGATGGAAGATGAAAGATGACCAAATATATTCAAGCCAATAATAAACAGAGAGCATTTGTAGGTGAAAACAACCAGCTTGGCACAAGAGAGAGAGAGAGATAATGCAGTGGGTTTAATAGGATGCTTTTAACATTTCCTGTTCGGGATTGGCTAGCTTATTAATGATTTAAGCACAAATTGAATTAACCAAATATTGAACATATGTTCTTTTAAACTCTCTTAAATCTACCAGAGCCTTATGCAAGAGAGCTATGCGGCCATGCTGTTGAAGTGGGGGGGGAGGATGACAAGGGGTATTGAGGGTAACTGGGTAAGCAAAACATAACCTGAAGGTGGTCAATTTAATGCTGTGTTAGTGGCCTGAACTTTCAGTTCCCAAAGGGAAAGGATGATTAATGCCACTACCAAATGTATACCCATACCTGACCCTGATCTCATCAAATCCTGCTGCCACCATCTGCTGTTTTTAATTCCTCTGCAATATTTGTATTTGCTACCTCCCTCCTACAAAGGGAGGGAGAAAAAAAAATGTTCCCTGCTTATGAATGGTGTGATCTGGTTGTACTGCCTGAACGCTGGCCAGGAGGCATCTGTTGCTTATAGTCCTGACAGCATCTGCTACTATTTCTCACTTTTCCCAGCATGCTGTGAGATATGGTTTCTCCCAAAGGTGGCCTTTGTATGCACCATTTTCAATTCCATCATTGTCTGCCACAGCCTGTTCCCACGATGCAGTGGTAGTTATTACCACGCTGCAAAACCTTTTCTTGCAGGCTATCTGTAATCTAAGATATTGCGTGATTGAGTTATGCAGTTAACCCTTTTCCTATGCATCAAACCATTAAAATAAAAGCAAACAGGCTGGACCATTTTTAGAACAAAAACTTTCAGGACTTGCAATAGATGGGAAAGTGAAACATTTTTATTTTTTTTTAATTATTTTGTTGTTGTTGTTTTAGAGTAGTGAGTTTGGCATGAAGTACACTCAAGGTTTAAAAACAAACAAACAAAAAGACAAAAAGCAAAAGATGTCCTAACTAGCTGTTTTAATTCCTTTAAAAATACTATAAAGGATGCATTGTTTTTTCTCCTGATTCCTGATACGGCTATTAAGCATTGTAACCAAATGTGTGTGAATGCTATTATTTATGTGTCTGATCTTTAAATACCCTTTGCTAGTGGGGTACAGACTGAGACTTCTGATGGACATAGGCGTCCCAAGCTGTCATCTTGCCTTGTCCTTCTGTCAAACAGTTAGTGTGTCAAGCACTTCTCCTGGGAACTTTTAGGGTAAGAGACTGCAAGCACAGAACAGCCCGGTCTCCAGAGAGCCACTTTTAACTCGCGACAATATCCTTGGTGTCAGCTCAGAATAGCCCACTATGGGGCAAGGAGAAAGAAAGCACAACAGATGTTACTAGTAAAACCATGTTTACAGTTCTGTAAAGTTATTGCCCTTATGTACCTTCTGACCAAAACCCACTTGAAGGATGTGGTCGTGTTCCGAGCAGTTGGATTTTTAAGTCAATTCTGTTAACGTAAATCTTCACATAGAGAATTGATGCGATTAAAATAAGCATCACATCTCTCATGTGTATGTGCTCCTCCCATTCCCCTAGATCATCTGTAACAGTGTGGACTTTCAAAAAATACAGTTATCACTTTCAGCTGTATTTATGGCAATTTCTATTTCTGTATAACAATTGTTACATCCCTCCTTAAATATATCCCTGACTATCCCTCCTGAAAATACACAAAACATGAGTGATATTTTATCTCCCCAAATGCATTCATAGATCCTTTATCCTCTTTTTCTAACTCTTCTTTATAAGTTTTCATCAATTTGTGGCTATTTATTACATACAGAATCATACCTAAATCCCCTTAGTGGTACTTCCACTATTTTGTAATAATTAAAGTAAGCAAGTTATCTGGAAGCAATAATGATAATTAACTGATTTTTCTAAATCTATCTTATGCCAAAATATTGGCAAGAAATGGAGAGGAAAGAACCACGGAACTTGTGAAGAAGGATTTTAAAACTAAGCTCCCCTCAAAATCTTCATCTCTTCTTCTTCCCAGTCCTGAGGATCTATTGGGTGGTGCAATACAGCACTTGGTGACAGAGCAAATATCAAAGAAGCATTTACAAGGCTACGTTTGGTTACTGTTTCCCTGTTAGCCTCACTTCTGTTATATTTCGCATCCCCTATATCATATTTTCAGGGAGGAATGCTTCTGTGGAAGTGGAATATTGTGTTATTTTATACCTCTGTGATTCCTGTTTTAAGTGGGGACTCATGCTATTTCAACTGTGGTTTTACCCTATCTCCTTTAATAATGCCAAATGTAGTACCAGCATGGAAGGAACATAAAGATCAGGTACTGTACAGAGGCGCTACTGTCTTCGGCACCAGCTCATCTTGCCTTCACGATTTTGCTAGCTATTTAAAGTCCATTTTCAGTGTTATCATAAATTTAAATTAGGAATTCTGATTTAAAACTCTTTCACTTTCTCTCTGTGCACATAAAAGTTTAGGGAGAATATGGTACTTTACAAGATAAGCCAGGTATGATATTAGATAACAGATCTGCTTCGCTGCTGTTGGTAAGGACTGTTAAAAATACATTGTTGAATTCAAGAATTCCTCTCTGCACTCTGAAATCCTTTCTCCAGAAGCAATAAATAACAAGGAAAACCATGTCTAGGTGACTCACTTGCAATCTTCTATCTCTAAGACAGGATAAGGCTGAGGAAGCAAAGAAAGTACCTAGGGATCGACTGCGGTACTTATAGTACCTGGTCTCCATGATGGCTGCAAATTCTGCACAGGCAGATTTTTGTGGAGAAATTTAAGATTTCATAAAAAAAAAAGAAAGAAGGGAGCATGTGTCTCTGAAGAAATCCATAGGTACAAACTGAGCATGATATTCATAGATGGAAAGCAATAAAATTATCCTAGCAGCCAGATAACATGACTTGTAACAGAATCATTGAGCAGAATCAAATGCTCTGAACAACACATTTCAAGCTGCAGATTGCACCCAAGTTGACTGTGGAAGCTCACCTGCTGCAAACCTACCACAATCTCTGAGTCTGTAGTTCCCCGAGGCACTACCTTATCCTTTGCTATTTCCATTAGGATATAATGTCCTTTACTGACAGCTTTTTTGCATGAAGAGCTGTGTGTTTATAATTTCCTGCAAAAAGGTGAACCAAGGTAAAATCTACTATGAAGGGCACTATGATCTCCTTGAGATCTTCAGTAAGATACAGCAAACCCCAGATGTGAGGGAAGGAAGCAAAAAAGCACTGCTTTCAGCAGAGATTTGCACACTAACGGCTTAACATGGCTTAGACAAGCCCCACTGAGTATTTGTTCCTATTTCAGGTGAATCACAAGAATTCTGTTGCTCTCCTTTGACTCTGCTCGTGGCCTGGATGAAGAACAGTGGATAGCTCCTGCGAGAAGCGGTGGGTGCACCCTGCCCCTCTGACACCAACAAGGAGCCCAAGCCTCACCAGGGTTATAAACCAGAACTAGCTTCAGGCCTGCCAGCGGCTTCCCTCAATGAAAAGCAGCACTGGCACTTTTGCAGACAAGCACGTGTATGTTTTCCTGCATCAGGAAATACTGCGAGGAGGCAGCAACATTTCTTTCCCTGTTTGTTTCAACGGCAGGAACAAGTATGGACAAAACTCCTTTATTATGGGAGAGCAGGGTGTTTAGGCTAGGATCCGTTGCTCCCCTTATCCCTCCAGCGTTATTGTTAGCAGACCTGTTTGCAAACTAAACTCCTGCCGTGTGCAGGTAGGTTTTGATAGTGAGCGTGAGCTGGAGGCTGCTCTTACTCACCCACTCTTTGTTTATAATTTAGCCAGGCAGCTACAGCTCCCACCATGCAAAACAGACACTAAAATAAAGCAAAGCAGAGGCAGGAGTACTTAGATGGGGATGGGTTTACTGGAGGAGGAGATCACACACCAGGGAAGATCAGCCACTGAACCTCAGCAGCATGCCCCAAGCCTCATGGCCACGAGTGACCTGATCCCCACCACCTGACAGCTGCACTGCACCATTGCCCCGTGCCTGGGTCTGCTGTCATCCAGTCTCCCTTCCTCAGCCTCCCTGGCCTGCTCTGGCCTTTCCTGGCCTTCCCTGGCCTTCCCTGGCCTCTTCCCGGTCTTCCTTCCCTGGCAACAGCGGTGCGGCAGCCAATGGGGCCAGGCCGGGTCAGGGCGGCACAGCGGCGGCAGCGGTGGCGGCGTGGGCCTTTGTGCGGTGTGGCAGGTGACCACGTCGGGGGAACAAAGCAGGGTCAGGGCGGGAGCCGGGTCCCTTTTCTCAGGCCCATGTTCTCCGCTCCTCACAATCTGTCTGAATTTAACTTGCCATTGTGGGCCCTGGCTGTAGAAAACAGCTTTATGTCGACTAATCCAGGCAGAAGTAAGGGTAGACACAGAGACAGGTTTGAAGGCGGGGACGTGGCTATTCTGCTGCCTCTTTTTTTTTTTTTTTTTGGCTTTTTTTTTCCCTCCCCCTCCTTTCCCCTCTGCCTCTAGTGAAAAGTTTTCTGAACAAAAAAAAATGGTGACAAGATTAATCAGCCCGTGGAGCTGAAACACATGCTTGACTTAAACAACCTCTTTGCTGTTATTAACAACTGCTCCAGCATTTCTCTTGTTATGCTAATGGTACAGATTAGAGTAAAATCTATTCCTTCTTTGCTGAACAGGCCAATTGATAGAGGCTGATCTATTTTTCTGCCCCGTTTTAATTCTTTTTTACTCCAGGCACAAGTGTTTGCAGCAGCAAGAACAACAGAACATGAAAAAGGAATAAAAATAAGAAGGAAGAAAAACCTGCACACAGAAGTGACTAGCCCCCACAAGCACTAAAATCATTAATAAATACAAATCTATACTAGTCTGGAAAGAATGTCTGGGTGTTGTAAGATAGGCTGACCACAAAAGACAGGAAATTCAACACAGTGGCCAATGCCTTACCTTTAACTCATTCCTTTTTTTTTTCTCTCTCCTGTGCAGACACAGAGTGCCTGGTAAAGGAGACAATTTAGTTTTAATACATTCCTGGGATGAAAAATGAACAAAGAGGGAGCGTTGCTGGCAAGTCCTGGAGAGGGCAACTTGACTCAACACCACACCACGTGCTGGAGCATCATATGCATGGAGTGAGACAGTCCTGTTGCCAGCACAGGCCATAGGACTGCTTGCTCTGTGGCATTTAGGGAACAGGGTAGGTGTTTGGTGGTTTCTGCTTCCTGTTAGCTTGGGTCAGACCCTAAACATTCTTGAGTTTTTCTGTATTTACCCCTGGCTTTTTAGTAGTCAAAGATTACTAAAGTAGTCAAAGTTGCCAAAAGTATTCAAAGACAAGTACCCTTTTCATGAACAATAGCAAAGATGACATTGCAACCTGTGAGCTTATGATATGCTAAATATTTAAAAGCCTAATATATCTGACATCTCAGAGAGGAGCTTTCAGCAGGTAGTAGCCACTGAGAGAGAATGAATGCACCATCAGCTTCTATGTGGAGCACTCATATAGTGTTTATATTAAAGCCTGTACCACTTCCTCTGGATTTGAATTGTTCCTATATAAATAGGTGGAAGCAGCATGATCTAATCATTGGCTCATCCTAAGCCAATTTAAGTTAGTGAGACTTCCCACTCATTTTGCTGATTTCTACATTTGGCCCTACCACTGTGTCTATACAGTCGCTGCCAAGCAGCAAACATCTGCGGCTGTTACCACCTTCTTCAGCCTCCCCAGACCCATTCACAGTTGGTTAATACTGTAAACTTGTCTGAGTTCAACGCTGCATGATTTCAGTGAGTTCAGTAGATTTCCAGGATCCACTTATGAAGCCTGCTGTAACAGCAGTAACATCTAGAGATACTAAAGACTTTCCTGGGTCAAACCTGGATTTAGAGATCAGCACTTTTTTAGTACTAAATTTTATCAGACAGATTTCATAATTTCAGAATCAAAGACCACGGGGATTGTTAGATCATCTGCTCTGACTTTCTGCATACCATATGCCATCATACTTTGCCCAGTTATTCCCATATTGAGCCTAATTACCTGTACTTGATTAAAACAGATCACACATCCTGTCCTAATGAAATGAAATACAAAAATGGGGAACTACTACCTCCTGTAGTAGTTTGCACCAGTATTTGAATGACCTTCATTCTTCAAAAACATGTGCCTAGCTTCTCATTTCAGTAAGCCTGGCTTCAATGTTTGGTTTTGCCAGATTTGGCCCTACTGGAGTAAAAGAGCCTTCCTGAACTTGATATTTTCATCTTGTGAAAGAATGTCTTTGCAATCTTTGTGTCTTTATGTCTTTTTATTTTTTTAATATATAAACTGGTTGAACTCCTTAGGGTGCTCACTGCAAGTCACTTTCTTGATCTTTCTATGCTGTTAATTGGGGATTGCCTACTCTCACTTGCTAATCCTGTGCAAGCACCCAAGGACGGCTTTGATCCATTTACCATAGCCATGCTCAGGCAGCTTGTTCACTGCCAGCCCACTCCAAAATTGCCATATTGCAGGAGGTAAACCCACTTTCTCAAGGAGTGGTCCTACTTCCTTGCTCCTAAGTGTGCACCATTTTGCAGTTTTAAACACCTTGTGTTTCTCAGACACATGATCATATTGCTGCATGTAACTGCTGTGTCCTCAGCCATTCTGCTGATCTTTGCATGTAACTGTCTTTAGAAGGGCAATTTTTTTCACTTCAAGATGAGCAGGATGAGGCTTGCATCTAGCTGCTGTCAAGCACACTCGGAACAATCTCATTGAAAGATAATTACCCAGGGATAACTTCTCTTCAACACAGGCCAGTTTTCAGCTATTAATTTATTTATCATATGATCAAGTGGTATTTTAAAGAAATTTAGTGTCCCGCACCGTGAATGCTGCGTGAAATATATCTCTGTAGTTATCTTTAAAAGTTGAACCTTGAAACTCACTGAGGAAGGAGTTGGCAGTTAGTTGACAAGATCAGTCTTCTTTGGTGTCATTGCTCCAAAGCCGTATCCATCTCCTAATTCTTTATTGATTAAAATCTATATCAGTCTAAGCATTATTTCCCCTCGGATAAATGATACACTAATTGGGTCACTGTTACCTGGGTCACCCTACTTGTCCTCCTTGAATATCAGCAGGCCATTTGCACTCTGTACAGCTAAAGTATCTTTGGTACTCTGATATGAGTTGAAAATGAACACCAACAAGCTGAAGATTGCCTCAGTCAATGATTTCTAAACTCCCAGGTATAAGTTACTGAGCCCTGATGGTTTATAAATGATTGTCACTAAAATCATTTATAAAAATCATTTATAAATGATTGCTGCCTTATTTTCCTTCCAGTAACTCAGTGTCTGAAAGGAGTTTCTGTGATATTTGTAAAATAGAAACATATAAGGAAAAGAAAAAAGAAAATAGCAGTGAAATATCTATTTTTCCACATCCAGGGAATCTTTTCTTGTAATCTCCAGCTGCTAATACTTATATCCCATCATTAGGATTTACTTTGTTCCTACTGTTAAAAAAAATTGCTGTTCCTGGTCTTCAGAAACTTCAGATAGAGATTTACCCAACTTTGGCTTTCACTTACCATTTTCTGGATTTCACCCTTTATTATAGCCTTTGCTATCAATTTTATCTTTTTCATCACGCTTTCTTATTTCTGACTGCTCTTTTCAACATTTTTCCAATGATTTGTTTTTTCCTCTTGTAAGTGCACAGTTACAGTAAAATATCACTTCTAATCAGAACAAATGTGACAATGCACTGCATTTTTAGTATATCAGCACTGTGATAGACTCCCTAAAGGAAATGTAAGAAATCACAAACTTTAAAGTCTAAAGCACTGCACCACTGCGTTAGTGCAAAAAGGTGTGAGGTGCAAAAAGGTGTGACGGAGACAGAGCCTACAGCTGGTTTAGGGTACTGCCACTTCTTCTTCTTACCCCAAAGTAGGTAGGCTTGGCTTCCCCAGATAATTCTGTGTGAAACGAGCATCAGAGAACATGTGGTATTAGCTGGTTTTTAATCAGAGAGAGAAATCCAGGCATTTTAAGCCACCTACTAGGTAAAAGAAGTTTTTAGTCTGTGCTGAAGAAACAGTGTTCCCAGTAGAAATATCCTCCCTTAAACTCAATTAATAATTCAATAACAAAAATAACTATAATAAACATTTCTGATTTTCACCCATTTTTTTTTCACCTTGAAGTCGTGGGGTTTTTTTAAACAGTATTACATTATCTACTTGCAATTCAATTAGTTCCCTCAGTGAGAATTCGTCTCTCTACAGTACTTGGCCTGTTAATTCTACCATAGGCCATTTTTTCTCCCCTCGCTTGGAACATGTAGGATGTCATTATTTTTTGTTTCAGTTTAGCTGGTGGGGAGCAGTGGAGGAAAAGTGAGAGGAGAAACATGTTGGGTTCTGATGCCAAATCCCTGAGTCTGAGCTTCATGGAAACAATGCCAAAATACAGATTAAGCGATATAGGAGCCAAGATGCTGTGCAGGAACTCACTGCCAGGTTTTAAATGAAACTACTGCACTTAGAGAAGAAACTATTAGACTTTAAGAAGAGTTACCACATAGTCCAGCACTAATGCGTCTTAAAGCCAGTAACTGAAACCCAACATAGCATTACAAAAGAGTTGAAGCCAACTATTCTTGCAAGTCAATGAGGAAAGAGGAAAAGTGGTTTAATTGCTGGTTTTATTACTATCATTATTATCACATAATTTTCTGTTCCCAATACTGCAGCCAGAGACAGTGAACTTCCTTTCACAGCAGATAGATAGTCAAATGAGCTGACAAAGCTCTGCAGTTTTCTTTAACCAGCATTCACACGATTTGCTTTGGTCTACATACCATGCAATCCCTGGTTTACCCAGAAATATCTTGAAGACAGAAGCTGTGTCTAAAAAAAAACCAGCAAAGGAACTGAAGGTAGTAATAGAGACTTTGTTGGTATGTGTAACATTTTCAGAGAATTGCACAATATCTAGCAAGAAATTCTTCTCCAAGCTTTAACTACTCCGTTATTAGTTGTGTTGTGCACTGCCTCTTCTGTTGTTGTTCATACTTCTGTAGCACCAGAGTCCTATTTGTGGACCCATTCTATTTAGGCATCAGTACTCCGTTGAATGGTAACAGATTTTGTGGTCTTGCAAAACAGCTACTGGTTGGAGAATAAGTGACGCAGAGTGTAGGGATTTTCTCACTGTGGGAGTCATCTGGCTTTCTGGATCAGAGACTTGTGACAGACATTCAGATTTCTGCCTGTCAGGAGGTACCTTAAGTATTCACCTTTTAGCTGAATTCACTGTAAAGGGAGCTGGTTTATGGAACTATGTACTGCACTCAGGCTGGAAAACAACTGGTTAGAAAGTATTTCAGAAAAGCTCCAGGGGCCAGAGTTTTGAAATGAATCAGAACGTATTAAAGAAATATCTAGACTCTGCATCACTGTCTTAGGGTTTGGCTGCAAATAGCTTTGTAGGCTGACACAAGCTCACTCTGCCCACACTCCAGGCAAGCACAAACTCTTTCCACCCTAGTCAAAACCAAGAAAATTTTGTTCTAGAGGCCATGCAGCTGTAATAGTGTTTCAGGGATCCAACGTGGTTTCTTCTGCATCTCTCAGCAGGACTTCCTAGCAAAGGCTTAGCATGCCTCTAGCCACAGCTTCCAGTATGGAGCTGTCATGGGACCAGCTACCTCGATGAACAAGCAGAGTATCACACAGCCATTGCACTATACAATAAATAATGTATTCAGTATACTCTGTGTGCATGTAAGATGGCAAAAAACACTCAAAAGTCCATTGCCTGAAATGTCTCAGTGAAAAATACTGATATACAATTCGCCACAAAGAATCCTGTTTCTAGAATTCATTCTAGTTAGACAAAAATAGGAATCTAAATCTTCTAATGCTGGAAGTGAATTCTCCAGGGCATGTGGCAACATAACTAGCAGTTTTTCAAGGACAGAATAGTCTTCTTCCTAAGAAAAACAACTGGTAAAGCCACAAGTGCCGGCCCCATGCTAGAACTGTACCTGCAGTTACTGTATGCCTTACTGAATGATGCAGCTGCTACATTAATTTGGCTTCCATAAACATTAAAAAATAGTATATCTATTTTCATAAATACACTTAAAGTTATGATACACCTTATATGTTATAAGCATATATTAACTTTACAGCAGGTGTTGTCTGTGTATGACAGTCCTGTACTTAGCTCACCATTGGTTCTCTGTGCATATTTGAGTATCACTGTTGAAGCAAAATGCACAGAAATTGGAGAAAGCCCAGACAAGATGAGATAAGGCTGAACAACTTGGGGTGGCCACATTCAGAAAAGTCTTAGGAACACCAGGTCTTCAAATATGTGAAAGGCTGACAGTGAAAAAGAAGAGAATAACCTGACCTCCTTGTCCACGAGTCTGGAGCTCACTCAGACATTAGGAAAACTTCTGACAGTTGTGACAGCAAAGCACCTGACTGGATCACTGGGAGAGACTGCAGGATCTGTGTCACTGAGGATCTTAAAGAAGCAGCTAGAAAATATCTCTCAGGAAGGGAGAAATATCACATAGGTAGAGCTGATCCTGCCTTGGTGCAGTGCTATGAACTTGATGACTTACAACACTGTTTTTCTGGAGCATATATTTTCAGTATTACCACCTGAATGAAAAGGGCTAACTCTCAAAAAAGAGCAAGAATTCTCCCTCTAAAGACCCAAAGACCAGTGCTAGTCAGTGGCAAAAGCTTCAGAATGAGGGTTGGTGCCTGCAGACTTCTGTGGGTTAAATGCAAGTGTCTGGAGGAATTAACTACTGCCCATTCCTGGTCTTCAACCATCACCCATGTACTGGAAATACAGCAGCAGACATGACAAAGGAGCAATTATCCCAACAAAATCAGTTATTACCAGCAATTCATATGGTAATGACGGTGGTGAGGATGATGATGATACTGCTCAACTGTAGCAAGGATAATAATAACCAGTGTTTTAGGGGATGGATTACAGGTTTAATCAAAATGAATAGTTTATCACAGATAATGAATTTTGCAGGGGAATATGGTCCTAGGAAAATGTCTTGCACTGAATGCCTGAAAATTACATTGATTTAAGTAGTGGGCTAACATATTTGCACTATTCATTTAGGAAAAGAGAAAATGTAGCATTTTTATGTAGATATTCTTTGCGATCCTTAAAAAATGGGCATTAATGTCATGATCATGCTAAGCGGAGCCATTACAGAGTCACACATGTTTATTGGTACCATTTTTATAAGCTCTAACATTTACTCAGGTCACATTTATACTATCTTTGTTTTGTCCCTAGCATAGAAGGAATAAACTATGTGCTGAAAACAGAGACTTGTAAGCATCTTATGAAATTCATAAACAACAAAGATCCTAATTCAGGAAAATGTTGAGACCCCTGTTACTACAGTGTGACTTAAACACAAGATGAGAAGGAAGCTCTCCCAAACACAGGATAAATGGAGAATGTCTGAAACAATATATTAACGCTAAAAAAAAATTGTCAAGCATATTCATTTCTCGGTATGTGTCCTTTTTTCTAACAAAAACCAGAAGGTTAGAATGGTATATGTTGTTGAGAGAGGCTAGGGAACAAAAAACTGAGAGAAAATTGTTATAAGATAGAATTAAAGTGTTGCCCATGTCTTAAAATGAATAGAGAAATTTCTGACCCAAGAGAACATTTCTTTATTCCCCAAAAGAAGCAGATCTTTGCTACCAGTGTGTCTCCTTTCCCATTTGTTTACCTTTCCCTTGTATAGTTTGCATATTGAATTCTCTGTAAGATTGTTCTTGATACTGTTGATTCTGTTTTGCTATCACTGTTGATTTCAAACCAGGCTCTGTTTTACTTCACAAAGCGCCCTCTAAACCCAAACAAGCTACAGAAATGCTGAAATCAATACATGCCTCTTGGAGTATAGATCTTTAGTAACACAAAGGCGAGAATGACTAATAGATTACTGAAGCCTTAAGAAAACCTCAATAGATCCCCATATGGTGCATTGCAATTAAAAGAGTAGAGGATGGATTTATAATTTTTGGGGTGGAGAAAAGAAAATGAAAAGAGTTTTGGACAAGAAAATGAGTGAGGTGGAGACAGAAGTGATGTGTGACCATACACAAGATAGAAACCCTTCTTTCTGAGCCTTTCATCTCTGGGTCACTGGTTCCAATCGAGCCCAGGTCGACAGTGAACAAAAATCATTTTAATCTGATGGCTGTTTGCTGACCTATGTGAAATGAACTGGTTGTGTCAGTCCACTTCCCATCTGACAGCTTTCCCCATCATCAAGGCCATTGCTACAAGTGGCAGTAATTGGTACTTTTTTGAGGCCAGCTCAGCTAAAGGCTGAAGAATTGAAAAAGCAGTAGGTCTGAATCACCTCCTCCTCTTGTTCAGCTGCTGCCTCCAGGTGAGTGCTGGGAGACGCTGCGGGAAGCTGGCACTGCTGTTGCCTGCACCACATCTGCTCTTTAAACCAACAAAAGACTTCAGGGCAAAGGGGAGTCCTCTGAAGTGGTAAAGACCTCTTGTGAACACAGATTTCTTGGGGAGGATGCAGGGTATTAAGGCCCCACTAAAGCCTGTAGTCCCTTGCAGGTGGATGCCATTGCTTGTTGCTGACTGCTGGGAGGGTGTCTGTGCAAGCATGGGACTCTGAAAGGACCTCTTAGGCTACCGATCCCAGTCCCTAGTGCCTGATGGTCCATAGTTACAATTCCACCTGCGAAAAAAGGAGCAAAGAGGCCTAAATCCAACTTCCACTGATGTCAGTAGAAGCACATCTGGGCTCATGCACATGCAGGTACATCCAAAGGACTTTAATAACGTTTTCAGAGAATTTCAGTTTTTAATGAAACAAGCTCATGTGAGAGGGAACCTGAAAAATTGAGCTGAGCCTAAGATGTTAAAATAATAAAGGAAGAAATTAAAGATGAACTTCAAGAGCTTAATAAAAACTAATGCCCTGTAGAGGAGAGCTTTAATCATTAATTTTATCAGTGTTTCTCTGGGCTGCTGATACCTCCTCTATCACGACGAGATAATGTATTATGAAGAGGATATTATGAAAGGTACTTTCAATTACACTGTAAGCCACAGCCACCTTATCTTCCCCAGTTTCCTCTTGGTAACAGCAATTTTGCCATGGGACATCAGAAATGCAGGGATGGTCTGCCTAACTGGGACACCAACAGATACTCCAAAGTCTGCCCAGATGGTGCTGGCCAGTGACATTGTCTACAAGGTAAATTTGTGCCTGCCACTGCAGACAAGAGGGAAAGCAGTGGACGGCGTCAGAACCACTGTCAAAGCAGCGAAGCCTTTCAAAGTGGGAAATCTGCCCTGTATGTTTCCTCTTTCAGGAATACAAGCAGAAGTATAAGAAGGTGAAGTCCCATCAGGCACTTTCCAAGTGGAAGGATCCATGGTGCAAGTGGATTCCTGACGTCTGAAAGAGCTACTTCCAACATTGCACTTCACAAGCAGATTGTGTGATATTATAGCTGTGAGGCATAGGTGCATGGGATAGGGATAAGGAGAAAATTAAGTCTGAAAAGATTAGGGGGAATCTGTTTTTTGCAAGTCATGCCTTGTGCAATTGAATCTTTGCCATACGTGCATCTCCATACATCTCCTCTTTTACACATACACAATTGTCCTTTTCAACACCCAAACCAAGCATCACTGTTACTTGGCAGACTTGGCACTAAGGAAAGCAACACCCCAGTTCCCAAAGCGGGGGCAAAAAAAAAGACATGATGCTCTTCCCTGTGGTACCCTTCTAAGCTCCCACCATTCCTTTTCTATCATCAGAGGGACCATGGGTAGGGGCAATCTGTGTGGAGGGATGGCAGTGTACTCTCTACTTCGTTTCTCTAGAGCTGGACAGAGGTAAGTGATGTGTCTGCATGGAAGAAATTCCTCTTCAGTTTTCATTGGTGATACCCTGTCTTACTGCCAAGAAAAGGAATCACCTGGAAACTTTCAGCAGCTGCAGTCTGGACACTAATAAACATCAACTGCTAACAAAGCTGTCTGTGCACACTGAATTCCCTTGTAGCTCAGAGTGTGAAGATTGGGAATACTTAGGGTATCTCCAAAATCTAAAAGGGTGTTGTTGCATTCCCACTAGCTGAAATTATTTGGAAGGCTGTAGGAAGAGGTAATGGTCTAACAGGCACTAGTCTCACCTCAGCCTGTGTCAGTCCTTAGGCAGGAAGATGAAAAGAGAGCACTCAGAGGACTGCAAGTGTGAGATGCATGTTATGACAACTGAGCTAGCTGAGCTTTGGCTGGAGTCTCTTACTCCCTAGGATTCTTTCTCTGTTTCATCCAGGTTAAACTCAGTTTGCTCAAAGGTTTGCCAGTAGTGTAGGTGCTCAGTGAACTTTGATGCCATGAGCAAAGAGCTGGGGAGAATGTCCTGCCACAGGTAAAGAAGAGAAAGAGAGAAGCTGGGGTGGAGAGTCTGTGGAATGAGTCTATCTCCACAGTATGCTGTGGGGTATAAGATTAGTGATTCACAGAAGGGTGAGGAATTATGTTAAGAGGAATATCATTCATGTGGCATCAGTTGGTAAACTAAAATATACATGCATGCTGTATGATAGTCCTCATCTCTTAGAATAAAAACCAGAACAAAATATTCATGGCAGAAAGAAACACCTTCCGAAGGTGAATTGCACCTGTGAGCAATTCTCTGACCTTCCTCTGACTAATTTGGTCTTTTTAGATATTAGATCAGTACTGAAATATATAGGCTGCAAACAGAAGAAAGCTATTTTGGTTGGAAACAGAGAAATTTCCACAGTAGCTCAGACCTCTGGTCCATTTAATTTGGAATCCACCAGCACATAGCTTGTTCAGAAGCTGTTAGGCCCCTGTAATAGACAGTTCTATGAATATGTCTATTTTGAGCTCTTTCTATCTAAATACCTCAATATTGTCACCTCTTCAGAATTTGGGTGAGCCTCAGTGTATATTCATAATTTTTAAGCTATGGGGTTTAAGGATTTGGACTTTTGCAGTAATTGGGAATTACATGAGACCACCTAGTTCATTAAAACAAAATGAAAGACAGAGTCAAAGCCAGGCCTGAAAAGGTAAACAGTGCATGAATTCACTGCCTCCATATTTAAAGCCTTCAAAGCCTTTCAGTTAAAATCCTTTTCCGCTCTGGATCTCAGCATGAGTCTGGCTGCGGGGAGGTTTTGTGTGGTGGCCTGTCAGCTTCCATCTCCAACACAGTGAAATTCAACTAATTGTAAGTGCACGTTGCTCCAGGCGCATACTGCACACTGCCACTCGGGCCATGCACACACGCCGTGACCCCTTCTACCTACTGTAAAATACAGTATTCTCTCCCCACACACATTCCTTTCTTGATTTTTACTTGCAGTCAACAAAAAGATGAGAGGCCAGAGCAAGGAGCAGAGATCCCCATTGTGTTTCTGCAAAGTCGGTGTGGAGGGATTCAGTTCCACTACTGCATATGTGCCAAGAATTGCAGCAGTCATTGGGTTATGCCTCCATTAATGAAAAAGGGTTGGCCAGAGAGCACAGTGTGGGACTGCATCTGTCTTTGGACTTTGACGTCACTGCCACGTAAGGCTCTCACCATTGCAGCTGAGGGTCAGAAAGCATCAGGAGGAAAAGAGGAATAGAAAAATAGGAAATACCTTACAGTTGAAGATCCTCTGTGACCCAAAATAGCCTCTGCTAGTGCTAATCCTCAGTTTCTTGTGAGGTTCTGCAAGGTCAGGCCTAATTTGCTCCTTATGCAAAACTGTTTCGTTCCTGAGCTTTCATGGCTCATGTGTATAGTCACGGATTACTGGCATGTAATGTTCCCAGCAGGCTTTTTTTTCAGCACATTCTCATTCTTCAGAATTTGCCATCTGAACTTCACTGAAATCATCAGAGTTTGTTTCTGTTTCTGGTTTTGGTAGGCCAGGCTTTACTTCCACCAAACTAGGGTTTGTTTTCTTACTCCTTAAACTATTATTTTTGGCTATCAGCTTGTCCATCACAGATTTTTAGTGATGTTGCATGAATGCCATCATCTTCAACTTGACTCTCTTCTGGAGGTACAATGTAGGAATATGTTTACCTTCGTCCTCTACAAATTTCCTAACTTCTCAACTGAGAGGATAATTTACATCACTTTTGCTTCTGCCAGTTGATCAGCAGACTATTATGGCTACAGACCATACATTTCACCCTTCCACACTTGCTTTTGTTGTCTGTCTTTGTGCACTCAGTAAGATATGCAGTCACTTGCTCCACCACACCTAGCATCATTTTTAAGGGCCTTGATGTTCTTCAGTGCATTAAGCACAATCCAGATTCACTAAGAGATCAGCTCCATCAGAGTACTCAGGCAGAGCATAGAGGTCTCCAAAATTCAATGAACTTGGCCTGGAGGCAGGTGCCTGCCCCCAGGATCCTAAAGCTCCTGTGGTGATGAGGGAATTTCAGGGAACTTGGTGATCCAAAGCTCAGAAGCTAAATGATTCTAGGTGCTGCCCCAGAAATGGGAAACTGGGTTTCTGAATTAATCTCTTTGTGCCTCAGTCTTGTTTAGCTCTTGTATAAGGTTATGAAGATGTTGTTTCAATCCCACCCTGTGTTTTTATTATGTATTAGTACCTGATTCTTCACTTGGCAACTCAAGGTGCTACAGGTAAATGAGTCATGTAAATAAATAAAGATTAATATTCGGTTAGTTGTTAGCACAACTCACCTTTCAGGCTGATCCTCATGAAGTTCTGAGCAACCTTCCTGTTGTGACTGGCTTAATTTTCTTTACTGCAGAAGTGTTTCTTGTTCTTCAGATCACCTGCTAACTCTGCTCTCATGTTCAGTCGAGCTGTGACACTAACGCTGCTTCAATGACAATAACTTTGAAATTCAACGGCACAAGATCAACAATTTAAATAAATAGTTCTGACTGCTCTCAAAGAACTTGTAACCCAAAAGACTTTCACTGCCAGTCACCACCGAACCTCACCACTTCTGCTCACCTAATCATACAACACTTTTCTTCCCAAGCCATTGCACCTGAAGTGCTGGTTATACTGTACTTGAAGTGCTGTGTGCTCTGAAGGGCTGTTTGCAGTTTCTGTGAGGTTGCCACTTGGTTCTTGATAGAAGCAATCCCATTGCTAGTTCTACTTCATTTTGGAGGCAATGATTGAGGTGCTAATGTTCAGGGCCCCATCCACAACACCACAAGAAGCACACCAATTCCCTTTTTAGAGATGGGTATCTTACAGGAAAGCAGTTATCTTTCTGAGCAGTGTGAAAATTATGGTCCAGGAGTGCCAGACCCCTCTCCTGACTGTGAGAATACCCTTCTCTGGGAGTAAACACTAGGCAGGGGAGACCAGAGGAAGATAATAGCTGCCACTAGCTGCCTGAGGAGTTTATTTGTTAGAGAGAAGACAGCCTCAAAAATGCTTGAAGGGACAATTTTGTTTCATTAAATAATTTAAAAATCTTAGAAGAGTTAATAGAAACAGAGTATGATGATGTATGTGGTATATGTATGCGTGTGTCAGAGATAGATAAGGATAAAGATATGGATATAGATATAGATATAGATGTAGAGAAATATACATATGGTCTCTTCCTAACTGAAGTATTCTCATTAGTTTTATTACTTCATTTCTTTATTACTAGGTGTTTTCATAAATAATTTTTTTTTTTAAAAGAGGTCATTCAAAATAATAAAGTCAAAGGGGGCTTTTTCTTGGGCCTTTTAATGTTGATTCAGAATGCACTGGCTTTTTCTAATAGAGCAAATGCAACCGCTGCGCATAAAGCCAGAAGAAACCAGTGGGCCAATGAAGTCCTATTTTGAGGACTTAAATGAGAAGGAACGATGGCTTTTTACTGTTCTTCTGCAAGACATTGATTCCATCCACAAGGCTTCACAAGGTAAAAAGTGGTACCATGGCAAACTGGAGGTGCAAGTATACCTCTCCTCACTTGGCCTTAAATGTCTTATACGTTTGAACTCACATTTCCAAGAAGAGATTACAATTAGGAAGAAGCTGATTAGATACAATTGAGTGGCTCAGCTGATCCTGACGTGTATTCTGATAGGTTTTGTGTTTCTGGAAGTAGCTATTCAAGAGAGTTAGGCCTTCTTCCTTTAATGGAGACTCCAGGTCTATTGTATCAGATGCGTTGTCACAGAGCACCTCACCCACCTTGTGGGCAGAGAGCCAATATCTAACACCAAAGCACAGAGGGAAATGTAGGCAACACAGCCCAAAGGAATGAAGAAAATAAATAGCATGTCCTCACATGTCCTTCCTTATGGAGGGACTCAAGAAGGGCCAGACCCACAGTTCTCACAGATTTCTCAGAGTCCTGGCTCCCATTTCCTGCCTTCACACTGGTTTCTGCAAAAGAACGTGAAATTTTGCCAACCAGAAAACTCTCAGAGGATATCCTTTTCTGCCAGCTGAGCCAGAGCTGGGGAGCAAATGGATTCCCACATTTTGAATTCACAGATCATCTGCCTACAATATAGCCTGGATTTTCCCTTGAGTGTTCTGGATATGAAGTCAAAGCATTTTCTCCTAGCAGTATGAATTTGCTTGCCTTTTCTCCCCTGCAGTTGCCCTATGATTTCTCTGAGGAATCAGAAATGCCTAGAACAATTGCTAGGATGGTTGATTTTTGCCATATTGACAGTGATAGTCATTAGTAAGCAAATACTAAATTCCTCATGTTGCAACTTTCTCTTGCAGCTTAAAGACATTAATGATTTCCCTGCTTTCTTTCTTGCCATGCTTCTTCTAAGTTACATATACAGTACAAAACTCACAATTATTCTACCGTTCTTCTATTCCTCATGTTAATAAGCAGTAACAGCTGACATGCAGGGATTATTTTTGAAGAGTTACTGACAAGTCAGGAGGAGCTGCTGGTTTGAGGTGGAGCAGAAAATCATTAACCTTCAGCTAGTCATTAATCCCCAGGAAATGTCCACCCTGCAAGTCATTACTGCTCTTAGGATGAAAAGTGTTATATAAAAGCAGAGTATTATTATGAGGGGTGAAGGTAGAGGAGAGGATGTTTTTTTGAGGTAAGTGCCCTTCTAATTTTATTTGGGTTTGATTTCATTTTCCTGACAGTTAAATTTCAGCAGAATGAGCACTGGGCTGCTTTAAACCATTGCTTCCCTCATATGTAACTCAGTTTGCACAGGCATGTATATTTTTATTTTTTTCTTTTTCTCTGGATACTGTTTATTTAAGTAATTGTTGGCTCTTTTCCTGTCCTTTGTTGACCCCAGGAAACAACTTTTTTTATGTGTTTCCATTCTGGGATTTCTATTATCTACTGGCTTGAGCTGGGTGTACCTCCTTGAAAAGGCCCAGAAGAGGAGAGAGCTGAAGTTACTCTTGAACTGAAGTCAACCTGTCTTCCAGTCTGAGGCCCAAGAAAACCATCATTTAGAAGGTAGTTTACAAGTCTACTGCCCAAGAAGAAATCATGGTGCAGTGTTATCACCTTCGTGAAGTTAAAGGAGGTGGTTTTACAATTTAGTGGAAAGAAGTCATGCTGTTAATTAGTCACATTTATTTGACAAAAAAAAAAAAAAAAGGTGGAGGGTGAAAAGGGGAAAGGAAGTTGGGAAAGCAAAACAGAACAGAAGGGAAAAAACCTTTATGATGAGGTGCTCGGCAGGATGAAGGAACAAAGGGAAGGCTTTCTGCCTGTCTCCTGATATTTTCCAACTCAGCAAAAAAATCTATTGTGTAGCTTAAGGGGCAAAAAATGTTCAAGTTGAAAGCTTAGTGTGTGAAAGCAATTGCTCAACCATTGTATAATATGGGCTAATGTAATGTCACTGTTTCCCCATGATGTAAGTTGCAATTTTTGTTCCATTTGCTGTGGTCAATGTTATCACTTTCATTTTTCAAAAGGGGGCAAAGGGGTGCATGGATATGGTATTTCTGTATACCCACACCACCCCTTCCCCACCCGAAGCAAATACTTCTGTTAGGAAATATCAGTGCTGACCAGATGTCACTGACTTCTCTTTTTTTTTCGCATGTGTCCCTTAACAGCTGGCAAGAATATCAGCTCAAATTATTCACCACAAGCACACTCTTTCTGTTTGCCTCCAGATAAAGGGATTTGAAATCCTGGTTGTCAGGGAGGGATGCTGAAAACTGTGGAATGGATTTCTTTGGGCAGAGGGAATACTTCTTGAAGATCTTGAAACCAGTCAGGGATGGTCATGACTAGTATGCAAAACCAAACAGATCCATTAGGGTCGGCACTTCATGTTCTCAGAATCTGTTTTAGCTCAGGATGTGTTCTTGGAACCTCTGTGAAGTGGCTTGTTCATAACAATCGATAAATCTAAATGTAGAGGCACTTTTTGTTTCAGTCATGTCAGCTGAAAAAAGAAATTAGATGTGGTTACAGATGAGAAATACAGTGGGTGGATGATAAAAACAGACTGCTGTGCATGGATGCTGTAGAATTGCTTAGGATCATAACCATGTGTCTGTGCTACCTTGAACTACAATCTCTACATCTAGCAAATGGGCTGAGGGCACAAGACAGCACTAGGTTTGTAGTGGAACTGCTCCACACACTTCTTTCTTTGTACTGAAGGGCTCAAGAGGATGGCAGTGGTGATGCAGTGAGTGGCACTTACTGCACATCCTGGAACCTCACTCAGTGGGTACCACTGTGCACAGTGGAGAACAGGAGGTTATTTAACCTCATAGTCATAATTTAATGGTCCTTGTCACCCATGTCAATAAGGACCATTACCTTCTGCATAACCATAACTTTCTTCTCCCCCCATATTTACAGTTACACATGCTTTTCAAATCTATCAAATCTGTACAACGGTGTTGTATAGAATACTGCTAGGTTCTTCCCCAGTTATGGCTCCATTGTAAAGTGTGTTTTCCTTATTTGAGCAAAGAAAGATAATTGAGGAGCTCAGTACATGGAAGTCATAGCATGATAGCATTATTTTTAACATCAGATGAAGACAACTCAGAATTTCTGACAACTCCCAGACAGCGGGGAAGCAAATCTCCGTTCTTCACTTCAGCTCTGTCTCTAAACCGGAACAAACCACTGTGTTTATTTAATATTGCATCTTGTCTTTGGCGATGGTTTTAAATAGTCACTTTAAAAGAAAAAAGCAAAGATTTTTAATGAACAGTAAGGACGGCAACTAACCTTGGAAGAGCATGTAACACATGACATGGCCCAAGTATGGCAATGTTATGCTTTGCATATTAAGGCTTGTATTCTATTACTTATCATCTCTAATGTAGCTGCAGAGATCCTCACTACTATATGAACAACAATGCCTATCTAAACCATACTAAGGTCTTTAAATTACATCATTGCCACTAAATTCCACTGGTGAATGAACTACATGTATTCAAATCCTCTTATTTTGCCCTTTTACAGCAAGCAAGTAGAAGCCAATTTATCATTCCATGTTTATGATAAGAAGCCCTATCATTTTATCATGACATGGAAGCCTTTCCATATGCCTCATCACCTCCACTGTCAATCTCTGCAATTCACTCAGCTTTGAGCCTACCTGTTTTGAAATGCAGAGGCAGGAACTGACTGTGGCTTTCTCTCCCATTTAGGATGTGGGGAAATGGGGCTCTAGGCTAGTGGAAAGACAGCTTTGGGTTACCTTGATTTCAGTAAGAAATCCTTGCTTCATCTGAGTCAATACCAGTATTGCCACTGACTTCAAAGGGGCCAAGATAGCATCCTCCTGTGCCTTTATTTTTGTGTTGAAAAATGGGATATTATGATACTTGCCATTGTTTCTGAAGTGGATTAAGATCCATTTAAAAATTAAACTATTAAACTAAAAAAATATATAATTATTCCTGCATTTTCCATAATGTTTTCCATCATACTATATTGTTTGCTTCTCTGATGGCCCCAAGGCACCGAGCAGATGTTTTCATTGAGCTGTCCTCAACGACTTTTAAATTACTTCATCATTCAATAATGGCAACAGTGCCAGTCTTTCTTGTAACATTCAATCTCGTCATAGAATCATAGAATCATAGAATAGTAAGGGTTAGAAAGGACCTTAAGATCATCTAGTTCCAACCCCCCTGCCATGGGCAGGGACACCTCCCACTAAACCATGTCACCCAAGGCTCTGTCCAGCCCTCGCATGCTTATAAAAGACAACTTCAGGGACATATATACATGGCATAGGAACCACCATCTTCAGGTAACTAAGGCAAACAGTAGTAGGAAGATGGAGAGATAAATGTAGGCGGGGAAGACTTAGAGAACACAAAATGGAAATGAACAGAAAGAAGGAAAGGGAAAAAAGGCAAGTCATTTGTACAATTGAGAAGCATTATAGTTTGGATTTTCCTCAACTATTGATAGCCTGAAACACAATATTAATTTAGCTTGATTCTTGAATCTGTTTTGCCTTAGAAATAATGGGGGAGCACTTAATTAGAAAAACGAAAAATCATTCCTCGACTGTCTGACAATGGGGTATTACTGAAAACTTCTGATTCCCCCAACAGAAAACCTCCTTTAAAAAAAGACAAGTCATTAATCAGTAACAGCTGCTCCCAGCACCTGTTATTTATTCCAGTCATTAACACTTCCTTTAACATTTCTGACAGAAATGGGTATCTTTTCAATCTGATAGAAAAGTGCTCTTTGGAACATCCCCAGAACTTGGTGGCTGTGTTGGATCTTCATAGTGTGTTTATACAGCTTACCCCAGCGTGGTATCATAGCTCTTCTTTTTCATTTGTGGGTTAGGTTCTTTCTTTATTGTAACTGTAGATTTAAAAAGCACTGAACATTCCATATCTTTTACTGAATGCTCGTGCAGCCTCTAATCTTCGGTATACCCTGGCCAAGTGGTTACAGGGTCAGGGACACACTGTGACTGTGGGGTGTGTACAGGTGCCAAAGGACTCCCAGGTACCACAGCTCCTCTGTGCCTAATTCTCACTGAGGCAAATGGAAACTCAGTGGGCTTACAAGCTGGGATTTTAGTGCTACAGGTCTTGTAATGTTTCTGTGTCAGTTTTGCCTTCTTTTGCAGCCTCCATCTCCCTGCTGTGATCAAGCCCAGCCAGGGTCCCCCGCAGAGCTGGCAAGGAGGTTTTTCATCTGCCTTCACCCACCAGCACTGCTCTGTGACCCCCTCCACAGCTCCCCACTGGCATCCATGGATCCATGGTGGCATCCCCAAGCACAGCCATGCCCTGCCTTACATCTTCCTGCAACAGCCCCTGGCTGCCTCTTGCCCTTTCCCTTCCCAGTGCAGGAGGCGCCCAAACCTCTCCTCACGTATCTGAAGGAAACAGAGAAGATCAAACAGCAACAAGCATTGTTTAGAGGCACCTTTCCTTTATTCACTACCTGCAGACTATCAGCACCAAAGATTGGTGTGGGAAGTCCTGCTATTCGCAATCATCCAAAACCCTCCTGTGCATGTGCAGAAGTGAGCTCTGAAAGTCCAGCTGGTTCTAGCAATCCTGGTTTGAAAACCTTATGATAAACACTAATATATGATATAAAATAGTATATAATATAAAAGACATGTAGATGTGGGGCTTGGGGACATGTTTTAGTGGTGGATTTAGCAGTGTTAGGTTAACAGTTGGACTCGATGATTTTAAGGGTCTTTTCCAACCTAAATGATTCTATGATTCTGTATTTCTGAATATAGCTAAACACAGCAGCAGCAGTGAAGAAATGCAAGCATATCTGTTATGTTGCTGCTCATTGTTTCCTTTTTTTTTTCCCCAACTCTCTCTTTCTGCTCAATAAAAATCTGCCAAATCTGTTTCATGCTTATTCACACTTTAAACATTGAGATTTGTAGTGGTTTCCTACCACTCTTAGATAATGTTTTTCATCTGAAAGTCACTGTTTTCATTTAGGACTGTTGAAAGTGTGGCAACATTTCTGTTAGTCTTCGGGTTTACAACGTTGTTATAGTGAAAAGCATGCATGGGGTTGGATTTAGGAGAACATTGTTTCTTTAATACAGATAGATAAAGAAAGCAGTGTATTGTATTTATCAAAAGGAAATGTCAGCAGAACTTTATAGTCTGGTAATTAGATAACACAGATAACATAGATAATAAGTCTGCTGAGTTTGTGTGCTCACAACTGCCATTCCAGATAACACTTCCTGAAGTCAATTATAAGAACTTACTCAACATGGTAAATGTTTCATGGCTACTTTAAACTGTACTTAAACTGAGAAAGAGAGAGAAAAGAGAGAAAGAGAGAAAGAGAGAAAGAGAGAAAGAGAGAAAGAGAGAAAGAGAGAAAGAGAGAAAGAGAGAAAGA
>WYDI02141233.1:0-10026 GCA_009867235.2 Psittacus erithacus | reverse complement strand
TAAGTTAAGCTAAAGGTACTTTAGAAGGATGGTGTGAAATAATTCACTCATGTTTAGTGGGGCCACTAAATTCCACAGACTTACAACACAAACATTGTTCTTTATCTTTGACCTAAGTTAAGCTTTAACCCTACATTTACTTTAAAGTACTTTAACCCTACATTTTCCAGGCACAAGCTTTCCTCATATCAAACCCCCCGCCCCCTTTTTGTCTTTTACCTTTACAAATTCTTTTGCTATGTGACTCCATTTTGCTTAAGAGTTCTGGCCATTTTCAACTTGTCTAATCTTGTGTCTTTAGAGAGCTTTGTTTCTGATATTCTGAACTCATACAGTTATATCCACATAGCAACACCTATGATTTGTGAAAGCCAATACATTTATGTGTTTATCACAATTCCCCCCTTTTTCTTTTTCTTAATCTATTTGGCTTGAGCCATAATTTCCATTTCTGGCTTTTCTCATTCATTCATTTTTTTTGAAGATCAGTTTTGCCCCCTCGAACAGATCATCCGAGACCAAATTTTTAACAGTCTAATTTTTGATTCTGCTCCCTCAGGAGTAATTATTTCAAATCATAATTGCTCTATAGTCCTACAGACCATTCTGCTCATCAGGGGAACAAAACAAGGTACAACGAGTAAAACACTTATGAATAAAACACAACCCAGCAGGATTCCTCTTAACCCCCCAAAGTTCCACCAGTTATCGTTCCACCATTTTTTCATATCCAAGTTAAACCCTTTCCAGGTTTGAATGGAAACATGTGTGATGTTTTTCATTTCATTAATTTTATTTTCGATAGCTTTTCCTTCATCATCTATCTGTAAACAATGGTTGGATAGATTGAATTCCCCCCCCCCCCCATCCTTCCTGGGCGAAAAGGTAATCCAGGGCTAAGTGATTTTGATATACCACTGTATGAATTTTGCTATTCTGTTTGGCTAATATGGTTAATGCATCACCAGTTTTAGTAGTCACATTTTCTAGGACTGCTTGCAATCTAATTATACAATTTAACATGTATGTAGGAATCTGGTATCCCCAGGATCCATCCTCAACCCAGGAGGCGGGATCACAATATGCAATAATTCTGTCCTGGGGCCCACTGGTCATCTTTCCAGTTTCCAATCTGTAGGTCCCTTTTTTGCCCAGGATATTTCAGATACATCAGAATAGACTGGCACCCCAATCGTTCCCAGCTGCATATTGGTAATAAAAGGAAACTTGGCCAGATGGTTCCCAAAACACATATTCCAGTCCAATTCCAGGGTAATTCAGAGTATACATATTTATCACAGATCCAATATAGTTCTTCTGGAGCATCCCACTTATCCCCAGCATTCTTATTTAAAGTTCTTTTTTTCCGTCCATCTGCAATATCCGAAGAATGGCCCCAAGTTGTCCATCTTCTTATTGTTTCATTCCAAATTCTATTGTTTTCACAAGTTAAACCCCCACTTGCTTTTTCCCTTGTCTCCCAGGGGGCTTTTGCCAACAGTTTTGACTAATGATACTCATCCCCAGTGCCCACTGTTTCGCCCTCTGGACTTTGCTTGAGTTCCATATATTATTGTCAGTAATATTAGTTTCCTTCAACTCCCAAGGCCATTGCTTCCCTGTATTGGTACCTCCACAAACATAAGAATTACTTATCTTGAGGACTTTTGCTATATTTTCTACCAAGTTCACAAGCAAATTTCTGGCAATCGTGGGAATTTCATATTTGGCCCCAGTTTCTGTTTCATAATAGAAAGAATGGAACAGTAGTTCCTCCTTCTTGTCTGATTGTACAACTTCCTGGATCTTAATATAGATTAAAGTTCCTGGGTCTGAGCCAGTGCAGTCAATCTGCAGGCCAAAAGTGTGTTCAACCATTTTCCAATCCTTTCCTGGGGTATAATCTGTGGAACAAATAACGCAGGTCCAAAAAGTACAATAATTCCAGTTCTTTGTACAAGCCACTTTAGATTTGTACTTCCAAGAGAAGTACATACATTTTTGATCATGGGAGTAGGTTCGCACCCACTCCATACTTCCACATCCCCCTACCCACTTGCCACTGTCTATTGCTTCATAAGCATCAAAGATTACGCTTGCTGGGCTATTTATTTTGGTAATTTCAGTTCACCCTACTACTACTCTGTTTTTTCCCAGGGATCGCACTTCCATCCACCATTCTTTTACTTTCGCTTTAGGATCATAACATGTTATCTTGCCTGCAACATTCCATCTAGTGTACTCTGTATTGTTACAGAGTGGGGTTCCACTGCATTGATAATGGTTGTGACAGATTTAAAGTTTGCATGGTCATGTGCATACTCAAAGTGGTCTTTATACATTCTGTGCAATCGGAGGAGGCTTGTACTCGTGATAGAGACAGGAACCATAAGATGATCAGAGGTCCAGTATGACATACCTCCACCACTCCGGCCTGTGGGGTTGCTGTCCACAGCCAAGGTATGTTTATGCTTCTCAGTGGCAGGCATAGAGGCCAACCTGGGCTTGCTCTTGGCCATCTTATTTTCTCCTATTCAATTTTCACCCAAGATTTATTCACACACCCCTCTAGTGGATTCCCACTTATCTTCAGTTACCTCCCACTCCAACGGTACCAGTAACTCCCAGTTGCAGAGTAGAGTAAGTACGTCAACGTCCTGTAATCATTGTCTATATTCAATCCAGGGTGAATTTTTACGACACGTCATACAATGCGGGTGTCTATTATGGGAGCTGCAATATCACTTCTGTTTACAAGTCTTACAACAACAGAACACCCAACTAGTGTGTCTTGTATTGGGGTGTCTTAGACACGATATATATACCTTGGTGAAGGCTCTTGTTCCTCTATTACAGGATCACAAGCCACAGCCAGTTCCCCATGTGTAACTGAATAATATAATCTGGATCCTTCAAACTGGGGAATATCACCTCCACAGGAAGAGAACTGGAGTTTCCTCAAAGTAGCCCACGAGGGAATCTGAAACCAGTCATATAAGTTCACCCTTAACCTTTTGTCTCCCTTTATTCACGAGTTATCACCTATATATTACTACATAGTCCTCTTCTTGAGAGTCAGTTTGGCGTCACCTGGCACAGATGTGACAGTCCACTCTGTAAGTTCTTCCACAGGTCCTCTAATCCTGCTAGCGTGGGTCCATCCTCTTTCTCTGGTCTGTATCGCAGCTTCCATTGTCAGCAATACCTGAAAGGGACCTTCCCTTTGTGGAGTTAAAGATTGCTCTCTCCAGGTCTCAATCAATACCCACTCCCTGGGATTAATGTTATGAATTTTAAAATCTAAAGGCATCGTCTGGGGAATCCATCCTTTTAATCTTAAATGTTCCAGAGTCTGAGCTATTGTGGTGATATATCATCTGATACTCGCCTCTCCTCCTTCATAAGTAGCAGCCTCCTTTTGGGTTGTCATAAAAGGTAATCCAAACATCATTTCATAAGAAGATATCCCTAAATCCGATCTGGGTTGTGTTCAAACCCGTAACAATGCTAAAGGCAAACACTTTACCCAGGACATTTGGGTCTCAATAATTAGCTTAGTTAATGTTTGTTTCAAGGTTTGACTCATTCTTTCCACTCTTCCTGAGCTTTGAAGATCCCATGGGGTGTGCAACTCCCATTTTATCCCTGAGGCTTGGGTTACTTGTTGTACAATTTTTGATGTAAAATGTGTTCCCCTATCTGAGTCAATTCTGCTAACCGTCCCATATCTAGGGATAATGAGTTCCAAAAGAGTTTTTGATACTGTATTTGCTGTAGCCCTGACAGCCGGAACTGCTTCCACCCAATGAGCTAAGTGATCTACTGTTACTAATAGGAACTTCCACCTCTGCACAGGGGGGAGTTCAGTGAAATCAATTTGGATGCTTTGAAAGGGCCGCATAGCCAATTCACATCCCCTGGAAATATTTTTACTTATAACCTTTTTATTCACTCTTGGCAAGTCATGCATTTATCAGTTATTTGTTTTGCTAACCCAAAAATTCCAATATATCCATACTCCCCTAAAAAGTGGTCACATAGGGCTTGCATGCCCCAATGAGTCTTTTGATGTACGTTTTCTAATATCTGTGTGGTCAGTGGTTTATTAAGGAGTTGCCTCCCATCAGGGAGTTTCCATTTCCCATGTCGATCTTGTTTTCCTCCTCTTTTACTCAGCACTCTCTCTTCTGACTCACTGAATTTTGGAATCTCCAATTCCTCCTTCTCAGGTAACAGAACCAACATGACTCTCTCTATTCCATTTTCAGCTGCATCTCTAGCTTCTTGGTCTGCTAGATAATTTCTCCTTATTTTGGGTGTCATTCCTCTCTGATGTCCCCTAACATGCACTACAGCTATTTCTTCCGGTAATTTTAATGCTTCCAAGACTTCCAAGATAAGCCCTTCAGGAATCAACCCCTTCCCTTTTGAATTTAAAAGTCCCCGTTCTTCCCAAATTTTCCCAAAGGTGTGCACTACACCAAATGCATATTTCGAGTTAGTATAAATGGTTCCCTTCTTATGCGCAAGGTATTCTAAAGGTCTTTTCAGAGCATATAACTCACACATTTGAGCAGACCAGTCTGAGGGTAGTTTCCCTTTTTCAGTGGTTTGCATCTTTTCTCCATTAACTAGTGCATACCCTGACATCCTTTTTCTCTGTAGACATCTGGACGATCCGTCCACATATATTCTTTCACCTTCTGGGAGGGCTTGTTCCATTAAATCCTCCCAAATCTTTGTCTGGTATTGTATAACTTCTAAACAGTTATGGGGTAAATCTCTTTTGGCTCCCCATATAAGAACTGAGCAGGGTTTAGGCTTTTGTCCACCATTAATGTTAAATCATCATTATTAATTAATATTGCTTCATATTTTAACATTTGGGAGTTGGTTAGCCATTTTTCAGCCTTCTGATTCAACACATTTCGGACTGTATGTGGAGTGTATACCAATAATTTGCCTCCAAAAGCAAGTTTACAGCTGCCACCAGTCTAGCCGTGGCAGCTATGGCCTGAATACATATTGGCCATCCTCAGCTAACTGGGTCCAGTAGTTTAGATGGATATGCTACTGGTTTTCTTACTCCTCCCCATTCCTGGGCTAATACTTCATGCACTACTCCATCCTCTGTATTTACATACAAATAAAAGGGTTTGTCCAGTGAGGGTAAACTCAGAACAGGTATTGTGGTCAATTTAACTTTTAGTTGCTCTAATTTCCCTTCATCCTCCGTGGTCCACTTTATCTCATCTCCCTCTGTTAGTTTTTCGTATAAAAATTTCACTGCTTGGGTATATTCTTTGATCCATAATCGGCAATATCCTAACATCTGTAGCACTTAGCATCTCATTTGTCTCTGAAAAATCAACTAATCAGCTCTTAGAAACAAGAAACAGAAATGCTTCAGCATCAATAAAATCACTGACAACATAAGCTGCTTTACATAGACTGTTCTTCTGCACGTGCTATATAAGAGCCTCAAGGCTTTTGTTCATATTGTGAAGAATATCATAGAAAGAATGAATAGGAGTTAAATTCTTATGGCCTGGGTTTTATTTCTTTTACTGCCAGTTTATTTACACTGCCTAAACCGTGCTTTGTATTTCTTTAGGTGGTGATATTTATAAGGCTGTTCACAGAAAAACACTGGTAAACTAAATTTATTGTGCAAAAGTAATAATTTAGCTGTGGATTGCTGTGATTTCACACGGTGATTTATTTGTCTTATTTTAACAGAAGTGTGTTACAAATTGCAAATTGCCTTGCTAGAAGGGGTGTCGTATATGATCAGGTGTCTCTACAAAGGCAGATTCTCTGTTGGTTCCCATGAGACAAGGTTTTGACAAGTATTTCACAAAGGTGTCACTGCTGTTATCTACTAACAGATAGAATATGAACCAACAGGTGTATAATAACTCTGCAAGGTATGCATGAGATTACAAAGTGAAACTTTTCACCTGTAAGGCAAATCTCAGGAAATGCCACAGATGCAAAATAGTTGCAGCAGGTGCAAATTGCTACAGCATCACCACCCCAGGGTGCAGTGGAGATGAATGGAGCCCACCATGTTTTCCCAGGAGTTCACAGTTACGGAATCACCCAAGTAAGATGTTTGTATTAAAAATCAGTGCTGTTAAAATTGCCTCTGAAACACTTTGTATGAGTTCCCTAACAGTTATTAATGGTCTGTAATACTTTTATGCAATACATTCCAACGAGTCTGCTTTTGTTAATGCAGCTACTTCAGCACCTTGGACACTCAGGGAGGGTCGTAGAGCTTCTACTTCCAAGTACCTCTAAGTTTCTTACTACTGCATAGCTAATGCACATTTTTTCATTCATGTGATATGAAATCCATCAGTGAAAAGGGTTGGATCAGAGTTGTGGTTTAACCCCAGCTGTCAATTAAGTCCCACAGAGCTGCTTGCTCACACTCCCTGTCCTGGAATGAGGCAGAGAATCAGAGGAGCAAAAGAGAAAACTTGTGGGTTGAGATCAAATTTAATAGGTAAAGCAAAAGCCACACACACAAGCAAAGCAAAAACAGGAAAACATTCACTACAACCTATTGGCAGGTAGGCATTCAGCCATCTTCAGGAAAGTGGGGCTTCATCGCATGTGATGGTTACCAGCGAAGAAACGCTACCTCTCCAAACATTCCCCTTTTCCTCCTTCCCATGGCTTTGTATGCTAAGCTATCATATGGTATAGAATATCCCTTTGGTCAGCTGGGGTCAGCTGTCATCTCTCAACCTCCTGTGCACTCCTAGACTACTCCCTGGTGAGTTGGTGTGAGGAGCAGAAAAGGCCTTGAGTCTGTAAGCCCTGCTCAGCTGTAGTTAAAACATCCTTGTATTATCAATACAGTTTTGTCCTGCGTTCAGCAGTAGCAGTAATTTTTCTCCTTCTTAGTAGCTGGTGCAGTGCTGTGTTTTGTTTCCAGGCCAAATACAAAACTTAGCCCCATACTAGCTACTATGAAGAAAATTAACTCTATCCCAGTCAAAACAGCACACGAGTTCTCCAGAAGTTGACCTTGCAGAACTTCTCATAGGCAGCTGGTGTGAAACACTACCTTAGCACAATCATGACACGGTCCACCATCATAGCAAACAGGCAGTAAAGTTGCTGTCTTAAAAACATTGCATCTCTTTCAAGTGATATTGTCTCCATTTAAAATTGTTAATTCATAACTATGTGCCCTTTGTAGGCACAATGTTGTTGAAGAATGAATTATACTTCATGTGGTACATACAAAGTAGTTGGGTGGCCCAGAGCTAATGGTTTGCTTCTTTTTGACACCCTCTCTTGCTGCTCCTGCTTCAACACAGGAATTTTTCCGCGCAGCTGCGGGATCTAGCTGAATTACGTCATAAACCACAGGGTGGCGGTGTTGACTTAAGATTTTGAGTAAGGACTCTGCTGGTTACTCCTCTGTTCTCGCGCACAACTAGTTCGAAAGGCTTGGACTAATCGGGCAACCCCAGCGCCGGCGCAGAAATTAAATCTCCTTTTATAGATTGGAAAGCCTTTTCTCTCGCTGGACCTCAGCGTATAGGCTCCACTTCTTTTACTTTGGTAGCTTTTGTTAAAGGCTTAGTTAACTCCCCTAGTCCCTTTATCCAGTATCCTACTGTGCCTAAAAATCCTTGCAGCTGTTTTTCTGTTAGTGGTCTAGGTATTTCTACGATAACCTGAACCCGTTGTATTAATTTTTGTCCTCAACATGAACCTGAAACATTCTACTTTCTGCTGACGCAGCTGAAGCTTAGAAAGAGATGCAGTGGTGACTTTGATCTGCTAAACCTCCAATTGCTGAGGTGAGTAGCTCGAAAAAGGACGCCTTCAACACCAGAGCAGGGGGAAGCTCAGCGGCCAGGAGCCTCAACTCAGAGCAGTGAGAGCCACCGAGGGAGCCTCAAGTCCTCGGCAACACTTGCCCAGGAGCCGGCAGCTCAGCTGACGCGGGCAGCTGACTCACAGGGGGCGGAGCCAGGAGGAGCAGCGCCAGCCCTGACTGGGTAAAAGCCTGCCCCGGGGAGCGCGAGCGACCGGAGCGGGTTCGAGGCAGTCCTTGCGGGCAGGCGAGCGGGATGGTGAGCGCTCGGCGTGTGACCAGTGCCCGGTCTGGGGGCTCTGCTCTGGCTGCCCCGGCGGTGGCAGCGTTGGCACCCAGACAGAGCCGATGAGAGGGGAGGCTGCAGTGCAGAGCTCGGAGTGTAGAGAGTGCCTGCGCTGGTCTCCTGAGGGGAGGGTGCACAGTGGGCAGGGCTGCACTCGGTGCTCCCTGGTGGAGGTCCTCCTGCAGCAGGGGCTGAGCTGCGGTATGCTGCCAATAAGCTAAAAGAAGTCAGGGAAGCTGAGAGGAAGCAGCGCTGCTTGCTCCAGGCCCAAACTGCGCAGAGGCCTCAAGCATCCATAGTAGCCCATGCTGGAACGAAGGATGCCATTAACCCAGGAAGCTGGGAGAGAGTAGCAAAAAAAACCCAAAAAACCAAAAAGCCAAAAACCCAACCCAACAAAAAAAGGAGGAAGAGGAAAATTAAAAGCAAGGGGCTTCCTCCTAAATCTGATGTCCCCACCCAGAACCACTTCACAGTTCTGCAGGGGACTAACGAGGAAACACACACCTCGCGAACATGAACATGCACTGGTAAAGCTCCCTACTGGTGCTGCCAGGAAAAATTGGTGGGTCAAAGTAGTAGGGGACTCTACGAGGCATCCCTCTGTTGGCCTGACCCAGTCTCAAGGGAGGTGTGTTGCCTACCATGGGCTTAGGTCAGTGATGTTGCAGAGAGGCTGCCTGCTCTAGTAAGTCCCACTATTACCCACTTCTAGTGATACATGTGGGCAGTAGTGATGTAGATAGCAGTAGGCCGGAGAACATAAGGAAGGACTACAGAGCCCTGGGAGAGGTGGTTACAGGCTCTGGAGCTCAGATTGTCTTTTCATCAATTCTCCAGGATAAAGGAGAGGACCTTAAAAAGGCTAGGAGGATTGGCCACGTTAATAAATGGTTAGAAAGGTGGTGCCATACTCAGGGGTTTGCGTATTTAAAACATGGGTTTCGATTTGGGAGGCCAGGTCTACTGGGAGCTGGTGGAGCTGGTCTGACAATGAAGGGGAAGGGATATTTTGATAGGAGGCTTGCCAGGCTGGTCAAGAAAGCTTTAAACTAGATGTGTTGGGGAAGGGGAGCATCATTCCATCCCAACACACCCAGTCAGTTGCCAGCATCTATAATAAATACTCGGAGCAATGCAAAGATACTCCAGGTGCTCCAGCCAATGAGGCAGCTTCATTTGGAGATTGGCTCAGATACCTCTATACAAACTCCTGTAGTGTGGGGAAAAAACAAGAGGAATTAGAGATGTGTGCACATCTACGGGGATATGATATAATAGGTATCACAGAAACAGGATGGGATGGCTCCTGTGACTGGAGTGTTGGAATGGAAGGTTACAGGCTCTTTAGAAAAGACAGGCCTGGCAGACAGGGAGGAGGAGTTTATGTTAGGAATAGTCTGGAAAGTATGAAACTGTGTTTGAGGGCAGGTGAGCAGACAATAGAGAGTTTGTGGATCAGGGTTAAAGGGAGAACAGCTATGGGGGACATTACTGTAGGGATCTGTTACAGACTGCCTGATCAAGAGGACTCTGTGTATGAAGTGCTGTATAGACAGATAGGAACAGCCTCAGGTTTGCAGGCCCTTGTCCTCATGAGGGACTTCAACCGTACTGATATCTGCTGGAGGGGCAGTATGGCCGGGCACAAGCAATGTAGGAGGTTTCTCAATTGTGTGGAAGACGACTTCCTTCTGCAAGTAATAGAGGAGCCAAAAAGAAGAGGTGCCATGCTTGACCACGTGCTTACCAACAGGGAAGGGCTGGTTGGAAATATGATGCTCCAGGGCAGCCTTGGTTGCAGCGGTCATGAGATGGTCGAGTTCGAGATCCTCAGGACAGTGAGAAGAGCGTGCAGCAAGCTCACTGCCCTGGACTGCAAGAGAGCAGACTTTGGCCT
>WYDI02141232.1:15820-168860 GCA_009867235.2 Psittacus erithacus | reverse complement strand
GGGCAGGATCACCTCCTTCGACCTGCTGGTCATGCTCCTTTTGATGCAGCCCAGGATACAGTTGGCTTTCTGGGCTGTGAGCGCACACTGCCCACTCATGTTCATTTTATCATCGACCAACACTCCCAAGTCCTTCTCCGCAGGGCTGCTTGAACCTCTTCTCCACCCAACCTGTAGCAGAGACATAACCAAACCAAAGGAAAACACTGTGTGATGTGAGACTGGTAAATGCCACCTCCTCTCTGGTGTCACCACACTTCAGTTAACATGAGGGCTACATCTGGGCAGCAATGGCTGAATGTCCTGATAGAGACAAGTCTGAACTCCACCACCAATATTGTCCTAGCTGAGGCAGTACCTTAATTAGGTGCAGCCAAGTGTAGTTTTCAGTCTTATTCTGACAGATCAACTAATTGGAGTGCAAAATCACATTCTCACGCTTGGCAAATCCTTTGGACTTTGAAAGATTCTGTATTTCTTATTCCCAGACAACATGGAGACTCAGTGCTCGACTACACAAAACAAATATCCAATTTCAAACACTTGGCTCTGGGCTGAAGCACTCCAGTGCACTGTCGTGATTCAAAGGAGAAAAACTATTTCATTTTGAACACTGTAATGCTTTTCAAACAGCACATTGGCTGACCCGTCCTGTATCATGACCTCAAGAGCTTCACATACATGTTTGTGAAACAAGGTTTGTGATTTGCCTCATAAAATGGATGAAGAAGCTTCGCAGCTGTAGGAAGGGGAGAGGAGTTGCCCCTCTACCCCTTGACACTGTTTCAAAAGACACAGAGGTCTCAAATGACCCACACTGTCATGTTATCAACCCCAGTCTCAACCCCAACTGCGTAACCCTGAACCACAAAGCAGTCTGCAAGATGCCATGGACAGTTCTTTAGTGTTGAAGGGAACGGCTCACCTGTATGAATGTGTTTGTAAGAGTATGGCTTTAAAGGTCAGATTCATGTGGAAAAAGAAAGCAGGATGCATCTTTTACACAGAAAAGGCAATTTTGGTTTAGGACTTTCCATTCACCCCACCACTTTCTCGAGATACCTCAGGTGGAAATCAGTAGCCATCCCCCAGTACCTGCCCTTCAGCTTCACAAAGGGCAGAATTTTACAGCAGCAGCACACGGCTTTAGGAAAAGCCTTGGGCTGTAACAGGAGGCAAATGAGATGCCTGATCCTGCAGAGATGTTGTGCTCAGACGTGTGTTAAGTTTCACAAGACTCAGCACAACACTCCTGCTCCATGTGGACCACCCAGTTGCATGGCAAGAAACCCATTTTTCTCATGGTTTCGGCGGCATCTTTGCTGGACTGCTGCATTTACAGCAACCTTGTTTTCCCAGCTGGTTCATGCGCCTGAGCTCAGGTCACTGAAAGCAAAGGGCTTGCTCAGAAGTTAAACAAAAGCTCTTTCAAGTTTAAAAAGAAGGAAAAAAAGAAGTGCACCTGCAGGGAGCCTCTTCTCCAAGAAAGAAGGGTTTGCTTTGGAGGCCTTGCTGCAAGAAATCTAAGGCTGAACTGGCCCATGGCTACCATTGCCAAGGTGTGTGCGGCGGCTGAGATGTGACTGTCTCTTTAAGGTAAGAGAACTTCAGGAAGACTTCAGCAATAGAGATACTGTAATCAAGTCATTTAATGGCAGCTTTTTTCCTCTCTCCTGCAGCACAGAAATCAAGGCCCTTTCTCGCCTGACAGGAATCAAATAGGCTTTGAATGAACCAAAATTACTGGGGAAAAATGTAAGGACTTTAATGCTTTACGCAGAAGACCAACAACTATAAGAGCTCCGTGAGCACACCGGGGTGTCACACATCGATCCCTGATGGTTTAGGTCCATGCAGACACACTGTCTTGACTTTTAAACAACTGCAAGAGCAGGAATTTTGTTCCCATGGAAGCTATTTTTTTTATTATACTCCTAAACCTAATCTTAATTCTTCCAAGTGTACTTTGGACCATGGCCAACCTGTGCACGTGCGGTAGGAAGCTGCCTCGCATGGCTCCCTGCAAAATGGGACAACTGAGAGTGGCTCCACAAGCTCCCATGGCATCCAAGTCCACGAGAGGCAGAAGATAGCAGCTTGGCTGGCAGGAGATGGCAAGTGGCACGCTGCAGCAGCCAGGGAAGAGGCTGGTGTGATGGTAATGGGGTGGAAAAGCAACATGTAGAGATTAAACAAACAAAAAAAGGAGAGCGAGCTCCTTTGATAGCCTTAATATCACAATCAGGAGAAACTTCCTGGCCTCATATTTTCCATACACTCTCCACTGGATAATGTTAATGGTTCCCTCACTGCAAGGCAGAAGGGCTTGATCAGTTCAATTGACGTCACAGATTGAGTATTTTAATGAAATGTGCTGTGCTTCCCCCATTTATATGTTTGACCCTAACCTTTACCAGATGTTCAATTCATGCTCCCTAGCAGACACTGCAGCACTGTGCTTTGGAGGCTCTCAGAAATCTAAAATGCTGAAGTGGAAATAAAACCCTCTGACACGAACTCTTTTGTTTGAGCTGCTCCACACGATGAGCTGCATGGAGGGCTCAGCTCTGCTTACCCAGGAGTGTGCCCCGGGAGAGATAGGGGGAAAAAGAGTCAAAAGGGTTATATTGTGCACTGCCTGCCTATGTAGGAGGATAAAGGATTCCCTGCCAGGGCTGAAATCACAACAGTCCCCTATATCCCCCACAAACAGTGGTCCTGAGACCAGCAAGGGAAGGTGAACGTGTCAGAGGGAGCAGAAGAGCTGGAAACCTGAATTCAGCGTTCGGCTCAGTCACGTATCCTTGGGCAAACTGTTTCTGCCTTTCAGATTTGTTTTTCAGCCATAAAACAGGATAATGTCCCTTTGCCAGTGACATCCTGGGCTTATCAGGGCCAGAGCTGGGGAGAGGTTTCATGGCTGGGGCTGCAAGGGCTCACTCCTGTCCCCTGGGACTGCCCAGGCTCTTCCTTGGGTGTGAGCAAGCTGGTATCAACCCTGCAGTCCAACCACCCCATGATGCAAATCTGCTCCATGCTGAGTCTCCCCGCAAGCATTACACATCCAAAGCAGTGTGCTGCTGAGCTCTGCAGAAAGTGAAACCAGCTGGAAAAAAGTCACCATCAGGAAAAAAGCGTGTCATCAAAAAAGATGCCATCAAAGGTTTTCTGGTGTTTGATGCTCATTTAGAAAGTCTCCTCATTCTTTTTCTGCAAACAAGATAAAATGATGGAGCAAGAGCGGGTTAAAAGGAGATCCATGTCCCCAGACCGCAGCTTTGGTCTTTAATCACTTCATTTGAGATAAATTTTAGATAAAAAAGAAGCTGGGCCCAAGCCACCCTTTAGTTCTGGGTTTGGATTAGCAAATTAAAAATCACTGATGAGGTTTTGCAAAACCAAACCCATATCCTCCTTGGCCTGCTCCTGCTGAAACCGAGCTAGCCCTGAGCAAAAATAAGTGAATCACTCCTTAAAACACACACACCAAAAATGCTGAACTCAACAACCACAAACCGAGAGAAGGAGCGTATGAAAGCCTGTGCAAGGCACTCATTCCTTTTAACCCAGGAGAGACCAAACTTGCAGCACCAGCACTTTGCAACACATTAAACAGTAAAAATGTTTGGAAATGTTAAAAAATGAAAATTGATGGGTTTGTTTATGGAAATTCCATGCACACATGTAAAAACTATGTATTCTGCAGCCAAACAGTTTGCATTTGTCCTCGAGTAGATGGCAGTGGTGTTAGTGTGGCAACCTCTTACCTGCTCATGTGTCACTTTGACATCAGTCCTGCAAACACAGTTCGGTGGATTGAAAGAAACTGGGGCCAAGGTCCTCTTGACCCCAGGATAAGACCAGCACTGCATCAAGCACACACCTTGCTGTAACCCAAAACAATGTCCAGGTTTATGTAAGCCTAAGGTGTTATGTTCTTGAAAGTCACAGCTGCTCCTTATCCCCATCTAATTGCAAAGGAAATTTCCCACCTGCCTGGTGTGTCCAGAGGATGAAGAGATGCTCTTGAAAGACAAGCCTCCCCTGTGCCACAGGGCAAAATATGGGGACAGGACCATTTGGCTGGGTGCAGGCAATGTGCATCGATGCAGAAACTCAAGCTCTGGCCACAGGATGGTTGCCATGTGCCAGAGGAGATGCAGCAATACCATGAGACCTGTGGATGAGGGTTTGGGCAAGAGCTGCCCACCACCACAGTGATGGCACTGTAGCACTGCCCACAGCACCCCCAGCCTGGGGTTTCCTTCCCAGAAGTGGCAAAAAGAAGTGGGAATTTTACAGTAACTCGAACCACGCTGCGGAAAGCAGATGCTCTGCCTGCGGGTTCGCAGCCAAGGTGCTCAGGGCTTGCTGTGGGGTGTGCACAGTGTCCCAGACCTGCACTGCAGCAATGCTCCCTTAATCCCATCTCCTGATCACTGGCCCATTAACACCACCTCATGTTTATTAATAGGAAATGCTAAATCCTGCCATCAAGAAGTTAATGTAATTGCAATCTGATAAATAAGTAGATAGGGCCCTCTTGGCCCCATGGTGTGCAGAGGGGCCTCTCTGAGTTCCGAGATTCACAGTAAATACAACCTGAGCATCAACAGTTAAGAATATTCTACCAGTGGCAACAAGAGGGATTCAAGCAAAGCAGGAAATAACAACATCTTCATTTGGATCAGGGATGCGAGCTTAACTGGGCTGTCTTCCCTGCCATAATTCACATGTCCCCACAGACATAAGTATTAGAAGTGATTTTTACAGCCAGCCAGGAGACAGCCACCCAACCCACACCAGTTGTGGTAGGAATCACATGCCTCAGGCCCCTACAATGCGTCTGCCTCTCTGGTGAGAAGAATGTGGAGGGTTGTTTTCCTGGTATCCCTTAAGCCCATTTGGTTTTATTTTCCCTAACTTACTGGCAATAAATTGTTCCATTTTTCCTGCTCACCAAATACTTCTCTTTATATTGTGTGCTTTTTTGTGTGTGCTTGTTTGCTCATTTGTTGTGACAGGAGTAGTGAAAGACTTTGGGTTCTCCAGATCACGCACCAAAGCTAACATGGGCCATGTGGCTTCTTTAGTCTCTTCTTAAAACCCCACTTCCAGCTCCCAGTCCCAGCCCACCCCTGTGAGCCAGAACCACGCTGGAAGATGTCCAGATCCCGGACCAGCTAGGCTTTCCCACCTCCTGCCTTTCTACACATGGCTTTTCCACCAGCCCTTTGCCACAGTGACAGTTAAAGGACTGATGCACCTCATAGGTGTTTGTTATGTATGAATTTGCACCCCACAGACAAGAAGCTGAAAGGGAATTCTGCCTTCCCTTTCTGAGCAAAATCACTTACCGGGGGAAAGGCTTTGTTCCTGAGAAGCTCCTCTTAAGAAAATCAGCTCTGGCATGGTCTGACACAATGGGTTATTGAGAGAGGTGCTGATCCCAGTTAACACACAGCTCCTCTTGCAGCAACCATCTCCCTGGATGGCTTAACTCAGCTGCAAAAGGAAATTGCCTCAAGTGAATGCAAGTGGAGCCAGCAAAGCAGACAGCATAATCATTTAGGTTTGTGTTTTCACAACCGGGCCTGGATTTATGGCTGGGTTTACAGCCTTTGGTGCCTCCTCGCAGCTGTTGTGCAAAATAAACCAGCCCCCAGAACAGAAATCACCCAGTCAAGAGCACTCCACCTGAGAGGGAGAAGCGCACTTGTTAATGAGGCTGATCATTGAGAATAAAATATCTAAGAGGAAAGTCATCTTCTCATTCATGTGACAAGTGCAACTCCCTTGTATTCATGAGTGCATGCACACTCAGGAGAAACACTTAGCAGCCCTGCAGCTTGTCCAGGGCACAGGCTGTCCCTAAAGCCTTTACCCAGTTCTCCCACTCCAGCTGGGGCTGAACCAGAAGAATAAACCAAGGAAAATGTGGAGGAAAAAGTGAACTGGGTGTTTATCAAAACACAGAGAGTGGGAGCCACAAAGAATAACCTGGCCTTTCTTGCCAGGTTGTGCTATCAGCTGCACCATGCTCTAACTGGGCTCCCACAATTGATGCACAGACTGGTCCAACCCAAGTGGCAATGCTGCCTGGGGCATTGCAAGCCCTGCTTGTCCAAAAACCCTGCCAGAAACCCACAGCCTCAATCAGTCAGATAAACTGGGGGAAAGAGTGGGTCAATAGCATAGGTAAAAGTAGGGTTGCTATTAGGGTTAAAGTGCAAGTTTTTGAGACAATGAGTAGTGACAGGGCTACTTTGTGGCTGGGCTGGCAGGATGGTGCCACCATCTCCAGTGTGGAAGTGACAACTACAGTGAGTTTGGTGGCTCTAAACTGAGCTCCCTGGCTTACACGGGAGGGGAAGGAAGAAATGGGATTTGAAGATGGCTGTTGTATTAGACATGACGAAGCTGCTGTTGATTTTAGGCCAGGGAAGAAAGATCTACTGTATTCCCTGGTTGTCTTGGCTCCTGCTCATAAAGGCACTTAAAAAGCTGTCTGGCTTCAAGCATGTGCTTAAGTACCTTGCTGAAATAGTCAATTACCATATTTGCTTTCCTGTAGTCTTTGCAAAAGTCAACTGAAAGTGCTGGGATTTTGACAAATGCTTTCTATGGCCTCTGGAGCAGACAACAGGTATGAAGTTGCCCTTCCCAATCACACCTCCATATCCTGTGGCAGCCCGGCCCTGCTGAGCTGCAGCATGAGGAAAAGCTGAGCTTGGCTGCTTGCCTCTGGTCATCTCTAAGCTATATGGAGGCAACTTTTGTGATCAGCTTCACTGTGTCATTTGCAACACTCAGTGCCATTTGGAAACTCTTGACTGCATGAAGCTGAGCTCAACGTGTCCTGCCAGAAAGGAGTTTAAATTCTTATGTTTGGAGTTTGCTTTTCCTGCTAATTGAGGCTCTGAACTCCAGTGATGCTTTTCCTTAAATTTAATTAAGGGAAGCTGTTTCCAAGGAATCATACATATAGCTCACATCAAAGACTTTAAGAGCAATGATGCACCCTGAGATGCAAGGGATGTGATTCACAGTGACTCACGAGCTGTGTCCAGCTGCCAAATGAGTCAGCACTTGCAGCAACCTCATCAGAATCCACACACCAGAATTAAGACACAGTGGTACCGTGTCCATGCTGGGTGGAGGGAGATGAGCTCCAGATGTTCCATTGCTCCTCAGACCGCAGCACACAGCAGTGACCCATCCCCAGATGCTGTCCCTTGGGACATGTAGCTTTGCACTACCATGGACACACTCCCCAGTTGGAGCCTTGTTCACGTCTCTGGTTTGCTCATGGGAGTATAGAGCAAAAAAGAGCTGAACTTCTGCTGAATATCAAGCCTGGGTGCAGAAGACCTCAAACCTTCTCAGCTCATTAAAAGCCAGACTCAAGCCAGTTCCAAAGGAACTTGTGGCCAAATGAAGTGCTGAAACAAGTTGTTTCTTTTAAAACTTGTGCAGAAGCAATATCCTTGCTGGTGCAGCCCAACGGGAGGATCACGGCGCTGCCTCTTCTCCTCTCACATGGGCCAAACAGCAGCAAATAAGGGATTTTTTTCCCTTTCCACATAAAGAATAATCCAGACTCTTGCCGATTCTTGTAAAACCTGAAACCTGAGCAAGTCTGACTTCCCTGCACACCCCTCCTGTGTGATCTGTGAAGCATTTCTGTCAATGCAGGGAAGACGACAACCATCTGTTTTTCCGGATGGGAGAGCGAAAGAGCTGTGAGGAAAGTTCTGGTGAGGCGGTTCAGCTCAGGGCTGTGATTTATAACTTAATACAACAAATCCCCTCCAATTGCCCTGGCGTTGCTCGGGAACCAGCATCCAGCTATCGGAGCAAGCTAAGGTCAGGCGAGTTATGATGACCGACTTGACTGGGAAAGCGAGGGAAGGGCTGGATAAATTGCTGCCCTCAGGACCAAGCTGAATTGCTGAGGACTGTGGCTTTGCCACCGCTGGCCAGGATGAAGTGATGGGCACTGGGGTGTTCCAGTGGCTTCGCAAAATAGGGCTTAAATGGCAAATGCCAGAGTTCATCCCTCATCTCTGCCCTCCCAGAGGCATTACCAGGGACCAACAGCAGCAGTCGGCTCTGTCCTGGTATGTGACAGTGCAGGCGGTAGCTTTTGCACTTGGAGGAGGCAGCAAGACTGAAATTTTACTTTGGATTGGTTAAAAAAATGCCTCAGCAAATCCAAACATTTTATTTAAAATTTGGGGTGGTGGTGGTGGTGTAATTTTTTTCTTTTTTCTTTCTTTAATGGGTATTCAATTGGAGGAAATGCTGAAGCCATTTCCACCACCCTGTCTCAAAATGGGGACCACTTTAGTTTTGTGAATCTTAGAAGAGGACATTGAAGTTATTTTTAGAGAAAACCCTAAATATCTAAACAAAAGCTTCAACAAACACAACATAGGCTTAGAAAACATCCTGATGTCACCAAATCTATACTTTTCACTGGAAAAAGTTGCATGAGAAGCATTTGCGTGTGTTCACAGGCAGCTGATGGGAACAGACTGGCTGCTGCCGTATCCCTGGGGCTTTTTCCCACCCCAACCTCCTGACCATCCCCTCCAAACTGGGAACACCCTGCATACCCACATGAGCAGCTCTGCTGGTGCAACTGACACCATGGCATCAAAGGGGCAAGTTACAGGATGGGCAAGGAGCCCAACATGCTGAAAGCCTCACGAGCTGCTTGCTCTGAGGGCAGCTCCTCATGGATCTGTCCCTCCGAGGACAACGCTGGCTCACGGTAGAGCACGTCCTTTAAATCACTGCTGGAACAAAACTGTGGTGAATTCCACATAGAAAATAACTTGGTGTGTTACTTAGTTTAAACGATATGTTTTCCTTTTCCTATCCAGCAGGGCAGACTAAATAAGTCAGAGCTAGGATATCACACAAATCTTCGAGCAGGGCAGTTTTACTGGAATAAACTGCTTTTCCCAGAGCATTTGCCAAACAGCACAATGACATGGAGACCCTGACTGGGGCTCACTCGTACTGCTGTGGTTGGGTGCTTCCCTTTGTGGCCATGTTCCCCAGAGGACACAGTGCAAATCAATGCTGATACTGAAACATCCTTGCACACCATTAGTGGCCAGCAGCCTGTAGGGGTGCTCTGAGGAGTGGGACTACAGGCACACTGCTAAAACCCTATTGAAATGGGCAAAATCTCAGACTTTCCTCACCCATCTCATCCCTGCAAATAAATCACTGCTTTTACAAGGCATTATTTAATTCTTTCCGTGCTGACCATCCAGCCCCTCCACAGACATGGGACAGACTGGCACAGGGTCATCTCAGACAGGATATCCTCCAGGGAACAGCCTCTCCACGACACAAAACAATAGAGCCCTGCCTTTCAAACCATAGGCATTTTAAAAGACAGACAACGTGCCCTACCTCTTCTCCCCACGAACCTCGGATATCTGCTATCTGCACAGCAGTCAGCACCATGAGATCAGATCTACAGCATAATTTATTTCCTGCTGTTTGTGAGCAATTCCCACCAGTGTTAGAGGGAGCAGAGCACGCTCCAGTCCTGCGCCTATGTCCGCTCCTTCAGATGCTGCAGGTTTCAAGAGCTCAGGAGTTTGTACATTCACACGCTGGGCTGAGACAGGTCGCTCTGCTCCCAGTGCTCAATGGCACAAGCCCACCAGCCAGTCTTACCCATGGCAATGGCTACAGAGGCCTCACCACAACTCCAGTTCCATAGGTACCATCAGTGTTTGCAGATATCCGTGGCGTACTGAAGGCTTTCACGAGGGCTTTAAAGAAACTGCTGGACTGAAGCACCTTATGCATCAGATGGAGAAACAACATTTATAGTGATCCAGGTTGGCCATAAACCAACCAGCCATTTGTTCAGGGTCGCTTTTGGTTTGATCAGGTTAAGCTGCCCTGACTCAACTGCTGAGCTGCTGGGCCCTATTCTGCTCTCAATTATGTCAATGCAAATTTGGAACAACTCCACTGACTTTCAAAGCATAACCTAATTTAATGGAGAGCTTTCTAGATTCATACTGAGTAACAGGGAACAGACTTGAACCTCTGACTCATTAGCAAGAGAACATATACTGAAATTAAGTTCCCAGTAGATAAGCATCTCTTGAGGCTACGGGTTTTTTGCCCTAGTTGTGGAAACGGTGTGGCTTGACACTGAGCTGTAGCCTGATACCCACTGCCTGCAACTTCTGCAGTATTGAAAAGGTTTTTATCTGCTTGACAGACTGAAACAGAGAAAGTCTCTTGAAAAGCCATGATCAGACTTAAAGCAAAGCCCTGAAATCCTGCCCATAGGAGTACATGCACCCTGAGCAGCCTTGAGCGAGCAGAGGACTTGATGGCATAGCACTGGCAGCACGCAGGATGAGTTTTGAGAGTCCAAGAGATATTTCTTGTGTGTGTATCATATCTCGTTCCTCCCCAATGAGTCCACTGAAGCTGGGCTTGATTTATTAATGTATTTGTCAGAGTGGACACTGTTTATACTGTGCTCTGGGAAGAAAACCTATAACTGAGGCACACACTACTGTGTGTTGGTTGTGCAGGGTCAGGTGGCTCCTTTCTGTCTGGTAGTGGCCTCTGGCATACCCTTCCCAGTGACACTCATATCTTTCACAAGCACGTGAAAATGAAGAGCACAGAAAACACCTCCTTTTCTCCCCCAGGCAAAGCAATCTCACGCTACCAGCACAAGCAGCACTGCCTGCAGGGGACACCCTAGGAGGAGGGCTCAGTATGGATTTTGGCAGTAAGAGCCCTAACTGGCTGACTGTCACTTATAACCAAACACTGGACATTGAGCTCTTGCAAAGATGACAAAGATCCCAAAGGACCAAAATCCTCAGCAATGATGAGTTGTGCCTCAGTTTACCAGCTCCTGTGGGCAGATAACGCACAGCATCACGCTGGCCTGTGAGCACAGATAGGCAGCGAAACCCCGTGACCTGGAACCAGCTCTCCCAAAACACTTCAAAGAGGTTCAAGCAATTTTTTTCCACTTGCTCTCATCTAAGCTGCAGCAGTCGCTGTGTCTCAGGGGTCTGCAGGGTCAAGCTCTCTGCCTGCTCCTTCCCTTCCCTTGTACCCCAGTGGGGACCAGCCAGATCTGCTCTCCCCCCAGCTCCCACTCTCTGAAACCCAGGATCTGCTAAGCTTTCTGTGCAGCCTTTCAGAAAACAGCTGGGGTCAGCAAACAGTTCTCCCACAAACAGATTCCTTTGCGCTTGCTAAAGAGCTGGGACACCACCTACACTGGGAATTACAAATAAGGAGCAGGTCACAAAAAGAACCCTTAAAAAACCCCCAAAATCCCTTGTGCCAAAATCAATCTCAAGTGGACTCCCAGCCTGAAGCGCTGGGTGCATTTCACAGAAAGGGGTGCATCTAGCTTCATCCCAAGCAGGAAATGGCTGTTCCAACACACAGTTTCTTTGCTGGGTCCTTGTCTTTCATTTTGCATCCCAGAGCCAGTGCAGGATTTGCAAACATTTAATAATTCCAAGAAGAAGCGCATTAAAGCCTTGGAGCAAGGGGAAAGCCCTTTTCCTGACAAAGAGGCATATTATTGTCAATACCCCATTGTTGTACTTGCACTCACCACCCCTTAAAGCAATTAATGGATAAATCAGGGTTTTTTCTGTGGCATTTCTGTGGGTGGAGTTTATTCCCATCCTTATCTGAGCAGCGGATCTTTCCCACCAGTAACCTGGTGCCAGGGTGTCCCACAGCCCGTGACGCCGGAGCATGCTGCAGAACAAACAAACTCAATTACAGGAGGATATTTACAATTGCTGACCAAAGTCTCAGTTTCCTTGGTAAGCTCCTCAAGACAATACACTCGGGGCACTGGCCTCCAATTGTACTGTCAGAAATTCATACAGGCCCAAGAATGAGAAAATATTGTGTTTAGATTTGTGATAGGCAAGCAAAACAAGTTAGTGATGGTTTTGGGGGGCTCCCCCCCCCCATGTGTTTGTTTTTACAGCCACAGGATAGAGCAGGGTGAGTGTGGAGCTTCCCCTTGCTCCTGCCAGCAGCCAGCCACACAGTGCCAGCAAGCGCCAGTGCTCCCTTGAGAGGATGAGGAAGAGGGTCAATGCTGCAACTTGTGCATGAGGCACTCATACAGTGCCTTTACTGAGCTCATTAAAACAGCCGTCCCCAGGCCTGCCAGGATTCAAGCAGGATTTAGATTAGATACTAGGAAGAAATTTCTCCCCATCAAAAATGGTGAGGCGCTGGCACAGGGTGCCCAGAGAAGCTGTGGCTGCCCCATCCCTGGCAGCGTTCAAGGCCAGGTTAGACAGGGCTTGGAGCAAGCTGCTCTAGTGGAAGGTGTCCCTGCCCATGGCAGAGGGCTAGAACTAAATGCACTTTAAGGTTCCTTCCAACCCAAACGCATCTGTGATTCTATGAAACCATGGTGTCAACACAGGTTTCCAACAGAAGATAAAGGAAGCTTTCACCTCCCATCACAGTGGTAATCCTGCTCATCCAACCCTGCCCCGTGTGGGTCTCTCAAGCTCCTCTTCCCCAAGCAGCACTCAAAGTTGAGTTAACCCTCACCCAAGCAGGGGATCCAGGCTTTGCTCCCTTTTGGCACTAGTTTCATTGTTTTTTTATTGATTTTGGTCACAGAGCAGCTCACATTCAGCCCTCATTCTTGCCCCAAGCAAAAATCAGGTTTACACCTGCATACACGCAAATTAACAACAGGGCTTAACTCTGTGTGTTGGTGGTTTAATGTCTGGACCAATTCTCTGTTTCTTATTACACTAAGCAGATCTTGAGTGGCAGCACTGCAAGTAGTGCTCTCCAGATCTGCACCAGTTTAATGAAAGCCAGGATTTGGCTTTACATCTTAAAAGATAACGCTCTCTGTAGTTGTGGCCAACACATTAATGTCTTCCAGCATCATGCAATTTTCTCCAAAGCCTTTGTAAGCCCTCCCTTATGGGTTATCCAGGGATCAAGGTCTGAAAAGCCATAAAATAGACTGGCTGTGCGAGATCTGCATTTACTGTAGTACAGCTTTTCTTTTGATAAAGCAGTCCTGTTTGACTGCAAACCTCCATTTGTTACTTAGGGGATCAGGAACATACAACAAGAAGAAAAGGGGCAGGTTCCAATAGCTGTGGGACTTGAATTCAGTAAAACATGTAGTAATTTCTCTAGATTTACACCAGACTAATATCAAACTCTGGTTCCGAGAAGGAATATCAATTAGTTGGTTAATGAGAACTGGATTCCAACCAGCTGGATTAGGATCCTGTAATACTCATGTATTCTACTTTTCTCCCCTTACCCTGTTAATTGATGGCAGGCCACCCAGGGTAACAAAGACATATGACAAATATAGTGTATATTTATGTTGGCTTGTCTTGCTGTAGGTCTCCTTTAGGGTACGACCTGACTTTAATGACTCAGAGACTTACCCTATCACTTTCTGGCTCATTTCCTTGTGGGCTTATAACATATACAGTCCTTTTCAGTTTATTCCTTCAGTAGATTTGGGGAAGAAAAAAAGAATAGGAAAGCGGGAAAGGGAAACTGTCTACAAAAAATCCATTGAAATCCATCTCAGGGGCTCCTACACATGTTTATTAGCATGGGTCACTTCCAGACTATGTTTCCCCATGGCCAGTAACAGCATCTTCAGAGAACTGGAAGATGTGAGCACTGGTATCTGTTCCACTCTCAGTGAACTGAGAACTATAAACATCTCCAAGGCTGGGTAATTTATCATTACAAGAAATTATACAAAGAGGCAGGAGTTGAAGTAAAACCAGCTTATATCATAGGAGGATATCTGATTGTAAAGGCATGCCAAAATATCTTCTAATCCATCAGCTTTCCTAATGACTTGCAATGGCTTGTACATTCAGTTCTCTGCAGCTGAGGCTGTTTAATTTAAACCTGCTTGTTTCCAGTTGTGTACTTTTGATATTATGAGAATAGATTGTTTGGTGACATTGGTATAGTTATGCTGCTAAGGTTCAGAGAAATCACCTATTTTAATAGCAATTTCAAGTATGTTACTGGGATAAGGAGAGGGAAAATAAAGTCTTACAAAACTCAGTCATTCAGGATGGAGCAAACAGGTTTTTGGGGCAGAAGCCCATAATCAATGATTTTACCTTAAGGTTCACAAACAGGGACCAGAAGCAAACCTTTTAGTTTCTATAAAGCTCTGTTCCACTCCATTTGTTTATCCCTCTTAAAGCAAGTAGTTCTTAAAACTGAGATTAGAAGAAGTGGTGAGTATGAAGGTAATTTAGGACTAAGGGAAGCTGATCCCAACTAGAAGAATGAGAACTGCCAGCCCAAGAAGAGCAAAAAGCAGCTGTGAGCAGGTTGAAGGGGTGATCCACAGTCACACAGTTGCGCCTCCAGAATGCAACAAAGGACTCAAAGGAGTCAAGCATCTTGAAGAAAGAAAACAAAAGAATTTGCCTCACGTGACTTTTAATTTTGTCCAGAAATTCCACTCTGGATCAAAGAACTGCAGTGAAAGTTTCCTGTTAGTTTGAATCACCATTTTCCTCCACAGAGGCTCAGCTTCAGCAAGTGGGAAGCTTTTCCCCTCCCCTAGTTTTGTCAAATCCCCGGCCTGCTCTAAAGCTCAGCCCAAAGGCATTTTTTGCAGAAAAATCAAGTGCAAGACATGCTGGGACTGTTATGGGGCTGGCAGGGTGAGGCACATAGGAAACATTGGGGGACTCCTTTAGCAACTAGTCTGCCAAAAGCCTGGAAGCAATTTGTGGGGTGCAAAGCGTGAGGAAAGATGGTTGGCTCACATGAAGATGTAGACCTGCCCCTGGGTCTGACCTAGGAGGCTGTGAAGTACAAGACGTGTTTGAGACAGGAGCTGGAGATATTGAGCCATGAACTTCTGGGAAGCTTTTACTGAATTTGGCTCTTTTCGTAGGGAGAAAAAGGTGCTCCTGGACGATGCTGAGGAAAAAAGCTACGGCAAACTGAGGATGTAGAGAAGGCATGGAAGAGTGAGCAGAGACAGCAGATTCTTGTGTCACCCTGGTGCAACAGAGCAGATGGCAGGTCACAGACATGCCTGGGAGTTGCATCGCAATGGAAGAAGCATACCAGCTCTGAAACCACACTTGCAGCTCTCTGAATAGAGGATTTAATCACTTGGTTTATAGAGATAAGACATGATAGATTCACTACCTTCTCCCTGCAGTTCATTATCTACTGACATGGTTTTCTTTGCAAGTTCCACTTTCCAATGACTTGCTGGTTTTAGCACTGCAACAGCAAAGTGCAGAGCGATGCCAGTAAGCTCTACTAGTGGTTCTTCACATTGCTCTTTGGCTGGTGCTCTCAGTTGTTCTGAATAGACTCAAAAAGTAATTGGAAATCTGAAGTCTTTTGTCCAAAGCTGAAACTACAATTGATGGTTTCAATGAACTGCACAGGAAGTCCTCCTTTACAAAGATTAAGTGAAGTACAGTGATGAAAATCTGCCTTTATCCTTTGAAATAGGAGCAGAGATCAGGAAGAGATCTGCAGAACTGCAGACAGCAATTGTGACATGTAATTGCTCATATACACTTGGTAAGCTTCATCCTGCAGGGGGGAATCAGTTTCTTTCCCACACTTCTTTAACTGAAAGAAATTCTCTCTGATGGCCAAAGATCTTCCAAATGCCACCCCAAGTATATTTATGGTCAGCCTAGACTCATTTGTTCTTGTGCCAACATTGTCCTGTTTCAATAGCTCTTCTTCCTCCCTGGTGCTCACCCTTCTGATGTATTTATTACCCCCATGATGTAGTTAAATGAGGATGGCTTGTATTCAGAAAGCTTCTACATCTTCCCATTGGTTACTTTATTGACAGAAACTGTAAGTGCTTTTCCCAAGGCATGCAAAAAAAGAGGGACCAATGCAACACTCAATGCACGTGGTAGCTCACCTCAAGTCAACAGCCTGGCAACAGCTGGTTATTCATGATCAACTCGCAGTTTACAAAATGTTACACACCTTTTGGTAGTGTCCTGTTCCTTCACTGTTAACTCTGAAAACAGATACAGGAAAAGGAGTCTGAATTTTAATCATAAGCTTACCATTAACTCAGTGAAACGCCAATGGATATTGAAAGTCAGGGCAATAAGACATCAGCACTTCCTCAACAACTGTGCCATCCTAGAAAGCAGTCCATGGAGCTATATGCTATAACTGCACATCATCATCAATGGAAGTTATACCTTCATATCAGCAGCTGCTACTGGAGACAGGTCCTGATACATCAGCATCATAGCCCACAGCAGCCCTTCCTAACACACTGTTGGTGTTCAGAGCTCACATGATAGCAGGGCTTCAACACACACATGGAATGGCATTTCAGAAGAGCAGAACACTGATGCATCATCCTTGCCAAAATAGGGTATAAAGCAAGCCCATAGAAAGCCACATTACACAGATCTGAATATTGATTCTGTTCACCTCAAGATCTGAGGATGTTCATTCCTGATTGTTTGTGCTCAAGCTGAAGCTGGAAAGGAATTAGCTTGGCACACTCACACTTGGTGTCTTTCTTTTGCAGTGATCCTATTGTTCTGAAACATAATGGGGCAGAGTTTTCTATAGTCCCACTGGGACTGTATCAAAATTGACATCAGTAATGAAAAGCGTGCTGTGTAATGCTGCTGCCTGCTCTTAACACCACAACTTCAGCCAAAAACAGTAAGTTATTCACATGTACTCCCAGTGAACTGGAAGGTCTTTTATTCAGGCTCCACATTAAATTTCAGCTGCCCAAAATGGTCTCATTCTTATTCAGGTCAGTGCTTTTGACTTCTTAGGCTTGTACAGTTCCCAGGGCAGCTCTGGCCTGCAGCAGCTCTGAGGATCTCTATTTTCTGCAGTGTTGTTACTTGATATCATGTTGATTTAAGCCACTGCTTTTCTTCAGACTCCTTCAATCAATACCCAGTAAAGGAGAGTGGAAAACAAGCTAGTCAAAGACACTGTATTTTTCCCCTAAAGTCTGAATTCCTGTTGACATCCTCACCTTTAACTTTTTCTACTTAGATCTGGACTTGAAGCTAGAGATGATCAAAAAGGAGTTTGTATCTTTGGCCTTAAACTGGTAATATTTGTGTATAGTTGAGGTAAACATTGCAGGAAGTCAGGCTGACAAACAGACATACTTCAAGACCACATGTTGTCAAGTATAAACCTTCTCATAGTGTCTAACTGTGCAGATGACATTTCACAGCAGCACAGAATGGCGTGGGTTGGAAAAGACCTTCAAAGGTTGTCTAGTTCCAAACCCCCTGCCATGAGCAGGGACATCGTCAGTCAAATCAGGTTGGTCCATTCAACCTGACCTTGAATCTTTCCAGGGATGAGGCATCTACCAGCTCTCCAAGCAACCTGTGACTGAAGGGATGAAGGGAATACAATGTGCAATGAAGGGTTTTCCTTCACTTTCTCCCCTTGTCCTTGTGAAAGGCTTTTCTTTAGAAAAGCCACAGAATTATCTTTTTTCCTGCCATTTACACTGGTAACAGCACCGTGCCCATCCCAGGGGCTGAATTCCTGCTACATGAGACAGGGGAGCATCAGGAGCCTAGGGCAGATGCTGGCTCCTATGGAAGAGATGGCATTCAGGGCCTTTACCCCGATGAGAACAGGCTGACAACCCATGAAGCTGCTGTGGTTCTACAGGGACTTTCTAAATTTCAAAGATAAAAAGGGTCCATGAGAATCCTGAAAAATAAAAGCTGAAAAATAATCAGACTTCTTGAGAACTCAGTGAGCTTTCAAAGATAACTCAATATACACGTTATTCCTCTGCACTGTGCGGCTGCCAGCTTGCCTCTAGGACAGTCCAACCACATTGCAGTCCTCCAGGATGCTTCTCTGAACCAAGTCAGCTGCCTTTGCTTTGGCTGTGCCTCTCCCTTCAACCAGATCTCTGTGGGTGCTTCCCCTGAGATGATGCTCATTCACAATCAGGATTTTGAGGGTCAGAGATAACCAAGCGGCCTGATTGCCCCTTCCCTCAAGGGGGTTGGGACCAAAAGCTCTCTAACAGAGTTAGTGAGGAAAAAGAAAGGTTTAATTGCAGTAAACGGTGCTTTATCACCACCAGAAACAACTGCCTCTGTGAGCCCAGAGCTGTGAGAAGCACTGGACAGCGTTGTGGTTTGCACCAGAGCTCTCTGAAAAGGAGCTCTGTTTGTTTTTCATTTTCCCTTTCCATAGAAGTTCTGCCAGCACAAAGCTGGGGAAACTGAGTGTTTTCTTTGGAAATGCCTCAGAGATAAACATGCTCTCAGAAACGGCATCTTCCACATGCACCTCAGCAGCAGGGGAGGTCTGAATGAGCACTTGGATGTTCCTTAGCAGTACTTTGCTCCATCCTGGGGCAAAGCCTCAGCACCCTGGTACAGAGCTGAAGCAGTCCTCATCTGCTGGGGCATCCTACCCCTCGGTGGGTGCTGCTTCCCTTGCTCCTGGCAGTAAACGTTTGATGAGGACCAATGAGTCCTCATTTCATGCAGACTCTAGAGTCTGTATGAGAAGATTCCTTCCTTCTAGACATGCCTCATGATGATAAAGCCATTTCACCACATCCATCTTCCCACTGGTAGACACAGCAGGGCCCAGAATGGTCATTTCTGTCATTGCAGGCTCTGCTGTGATCTGTAACCAACACAATCCCCTGATGGGTCCAGCTCCAGGGTATATTTGGCACCTCTACATAAAGCACAAGGCCAGATCTGATAAAACCCACAGTTTACACCAACAACATGGGCAGAAGAGAGTGACTGGGGGGGAAGTGCTTAGCTTCCTTCTAAAAGATCAGCCAAGGAGGCATTTAAAACCAGGCCTGATGACGTGTGACATGCCTGCATACACTGCAAAGGATGGAACACCGATGCACCTGAGCTCGCTGCTCTCCACAGGTTTGGGTGTTGGAAATGCCAGAGACACACTGAGGAATCTGGGGACCTGTGGACATGTCAGCACCTGTTTGGAAATGCGTCTCATCCAAAATTAGCCGGGAGAAGTGGAAGAACCATTTGTCAGCTCCTGCTCTCCTCAGCCACCTTTGAAAAATGTCACAGCTACATTGACACTTCTGCTGTCGATTTAAATAGCAGCCACCATCCAGGATCGGCTGCTGGGCCAGGGGGCAACGTGTAGCTCCTGTCTCAGACTCCTCCTGTATCGGATGACTCACCAACATGCCTGAGAAACTCCCTTCTATCACAGACTCCAGTAGCAACCCCACAACAAACAGTTGTCCAGGGCTTGCAGTCATCCTTTGGGGTTAGGATGTAATCCTGCCAGCGCTCAGTGAATGGAGCGTGGGATGGCAGTGCTTCATCTCTCTTATCCTGCTGCTTCATGGCCATGTTGCTCCACTGGGATGCAGGTCACATGGAACCCCCAGCTTTGCCATAATATCCTTTGCTCCCCAATAAGCTGTTCAGACTCTTGTCTTGGTTTTAATCCAGTGCACTAGTGATAGCAAAACCTCCTCCCCAGCTCTTCCAATTGACCCCTGAGCTCCTTGAACAAGAGGATGTTCACAGCTACATTTGCACACCGTATTGGCTGGGCCTTTGCGTGCTGCCCTGTCTCTGGATCATAATTGCTTTTGTGGAGCTGCACTGAAGTATCTTGATGCGCAAATGCGTCCTCAGAATACTCTGAATTATGAAAGCAGAAAAACTCATACCCCAAAGGAGCTAGTGCAGCCATCCAGTACATCCTGTCTGCAAAGTGATAGGAGTTTCTATTCCAGCCAACACTTTGGCAGCATGATCCATCAATCCTGCTTTTTTAACATGAAAATACAGAGCTCCTAGGAGTGACTTGGAAAATCATTTCCCCTCTCCTATCACTTCCACCTCTCCTATCATGCTGAAGGCAGGAGCCTTGATTGCAACACTCCCACCCCTACCCTGGAGAATTGCAGCTCTACCTCTGAAATGCAAGTGAAGTGTTTTGACTCTGCAACTACCCAGCTCTGGGGAGGACACTCCTAAACAAATACCTCTCTCATCTGGACCAAGAAAAACTGCAGAGCTTCCTATGACCTCACTGTACACACCATGACCCTCTGCAGCTGCATCAGACACACCTTCATCCTTCTCTAACCGGTGTGAAGTCCACACAGCGCTACTCACACTGTCCACACTGTTTCACTAGGATGTGTGGAGCTGCACATAGGATGAAGTGCAGCTCCTTAACATGGGTTCACAGGAGCAGGCACTTCATTATTTAAGCTATCCCAGCACGATCTTATCAGACCAAATATTCTCTCTTCATCTATCAAGAGAACTTGACCAGTATCCAGGGATTTCTCAGCAGCACTGGGAAAAAAGCTGCGCTACAGATGATGCATAGTTTTCAATATTACAGTGAAACTATTACATAAAGGACTTCAGAGCCAATACAAATCAACATCCTATGAGGTTCTCATATATATTCCAAATGTGATTCTGTTCTGGCCATGCACAAAAAAATATGTAATCTCTTGTAAGCAACATTCATTTTATACTTAATTTTAATACCAAACTTCTGCTGCTGTAACTTCACTTAAGCCATCTTTCCTCCACTGATTTTTAAATCTCTAAGCACACACTAACTCAAGCTAATAGAGTTAGAAATAGACTTTGTGTGAGGTTTTAATGTTCTGAAGAAAGATAATGTGTGTTCAGAGCTCAGATCATGTCTTTATTTGGAACCCAATTCTTCAAACACATAATTATGTAAATAGTCCTTGGCCAGGCAAAAACCAAAAATGTCTTCAGGATTTGTAAGCTGTGAGCCAAGATTCCAGATCTGTCAGAGCTCTGTGAGGAGAGAGCCTGCTACAGGCAACACAGCAGCAAATGCACACAAGACCCAGCTCAGACTGGGGCTTGATGTTTGTCTGTATTTATATCCCACTCAGTGCTCACCCCCTTTTTGCACTGTTAAGGAGCAATCAGCATCACTAACTGTATCACTTAATGAGCAGGAGCTCATGTCCTTGCTGCCCAGGTCAGAGACAGGTCTTTCCAACCCAGGACCCCATGCCAGATGGCCACCAGCTTTGGGAGATGGGGGTCCATAGCCCAGGAGCCAGCCTTGCAGTACATGATATACAACTGATTGTTCTCACGTACCCATGAGAGACCCGGGTCTGTGTATACATTCAGATGGAACCGCAACCCTTTCCTACTGCTATCTACCACACAATGTTTATCAGGGCTTACAGACCACTTCCTTTTTAAAACCCTTATTGAAATTTGCACAATAAACAATTTACCCAATTGGTTTTAGGAAGCCCTCAGCCCTTTTCCTTTCAAGGCAAAAGAAAACAGATTTATTTATTATATAGAAGCAGGCTGGGCTCTGGAGGGACAGAGGGAGGCAAGCAAGAAAGTTCAAGACTCTGGCCATGAGCATATACACTAGCAGAGGACGTACCTGCCCCATGAGACTGTCAGACCTCAAGAGACAAGAGTATATAGCATCTACCCTCCAATCCAGACATCAGAGATCATCCACATCACAGGTTAAAGCATGGCAGCAGCACAGATTTCCTGCAGGTACCAGGATTAGGAGTTGCACACACAGCATGGCCTTAACTGCTCCCCTTGTATGGCACTGCCTGAGCACCAGTAATCAGGAACAGCAGTAGGTTTAATATCACTGACACTTCTCCCAGCTGAATGTATAGCCTATATGTAAGCTCAGCTTTGGATGAGGAGAGGATACCACAAAACTGCTGCTTCACCATCCACCTACAAAGCTTCCAAGCTCCTGGAGCCCATTTGGCCCAGGTTTGCTGCTGGCAGAAGCAGTTCTACCTCCAGTTGTAGTTTTGGTCCCTGGTTCTTTTTGTTTCCAAGGAAGCTGTGGAAGGCATCCTCAGGGACACAGGAGCTGCCAACAAATCACCTCATACCACATATGGGTGGCACAGCTGGGAGTGCAGACACTTATTAGGTTTGATTTTCAATTGTCTTCCAACCTTTCCAGGTGCAAAGAACTGAATGAATGTTGCATCCCACTGGAAATTCATTGCCCTGTGTATTAGAGCATTTGAAGACCAAGCACTACAAGCCAAGCATGCAGTTGTTCTGAGAGAAAGAAGGAAAATCTTTCTGAAAGGAGAAGATGCATCTTTAACACCATTAATATGAAAAGAGGGGACAAGAGAAGCAAGGGAGTACTTGCTCCTTGGGAGAAGATGCCCACTCAAACTACATTTGCAGAAAGCCACATGGCTACAAGGAGGACTGAGGTGACTGTTTCATGCTGAGCTGCTGAAATGAGACCCCTTCCCAAGGTGAGCCAGGCAAGGGGCAGCAAAGCAAATGCAGTAGCAGGGGAATCTTTGAGCCTGGAGTAATTCACAGGTATAGAGGACTCCCAGGGGAGAGCAACAGCTTCCGTTATTTTGATAACCCAAGGATTTCTACTAGCCTGAAGCCTAAGCATTTCCCTCTCCCTTTTCTACCATGGAAACCCCTCTGTTGGGTTTTTGGTAAGATTTTTAGTTTTTCCTTCTAGAGTTGCTTATATTACAGGGTACAGAGAGAAGAACACACACTTATCACTGCGGTATCACCCAGGAGAAGTAGCCTTAATACAAGATGTAAATAATTTACTTTGGTTTTCTCTGTCAGAACTGTCGTCCTCTGCAAGGGGCAGGATCCCCATCCCACCCTGAGGAGGGCAAGCAGCTGCTTTGGGCAGTAACTCCCAGACTGCTGGAGATTCTGACCCTTTGTGCAGCCACTTCCAGACCTGCAAACAGTGGGAATGTATTTGCTGGGGAAGTACTGACCTTTCTGCCAGCAGGAATTCATGGCAATGCTTTGAAGGAGAGAAGTGCAGCAGACAAGAGATGCTACATTAATGATGTATCTAAGAGCACAGTGACTTTTGTGTTGAACAGCTCCACACCTGGGGTGTTTTTAAATTGACTTTATACTGTTTGAAGATCCTGTGTGAAATGCAGCCACATCTGGAGGGGAAGGAGTTAACCCACCAGTACCGGACACACTGCAGACAGAAGGGATGGATACCGTGGCAACAGGCATCTACCAAGTGCAACATCATTAGTGCTTTCATAAAGTGCTTTCAAAAACAGTGAAGGGTAGAGCAGAGTTTTTTGCTGGAGTGCTTGGGGTAGGAAGCGTCACAGCTGGAGCTGGGATAGTTCAGTCTTGCAAAATTCTGTTTGTGTTCTCTCAAGGCAATGAATACTTGCTGGGCAAGCCAAATGCAATTAATTCATGGTGAGAGCTGGCAAGTACAATTCTATCCCCAGATTTCCACCCTTCCCCTCTATCCTGACACACACATTCTGCCTCCAGAAAAATATATGCTCATCAGGAAAGCAAGCAAGGAGCACAGAGTCCTGGGAGCCAGCTCTGCCTCCAACACTGAGCTCCAGTATTCAGCATTTCCCAGGGCCACTCATGTATTCTCTCAGCTTTGGCTGTGGTCAGCTTCTCTGGGGGAGGGGGTGGCAATCAAAGGCATAATTAATCACAATTTTAAAGCCCTTCACTACTTGTCAGAACAGAGATCTTACAGATGGGGCAGTGTGAGAAGCAAGCAGTAAAATGCCATGATTAAGCACCTGAAGGTCATGGATGTCCTCTTCATGAAGGAGGGAAAACTTCCTCCTCCCTACCCCCATCCCTTCTTGATAGCACAAATTAAAAACAAAGCCAGCTGTTCAGTTGGGAGTGACTTTAGTTTAAATCTTTCTGTTTCTTGCTCAATAACCCTTTCATTATAAGCTTCCTGCTGGGAAAGTTTGTGAGCCAAGGCATGCTACTGAACACGCAGCACACTGTCTGCGGAGAACAAGCGCCCAGCGAGCCCACATCCACATCTTTGTTGAATCACCGCGATTTCTAGACCTGATGAGGCAAATCAGAGGGTGTTGGTTTGAAAATAAGGAGTAAAAAAATTACGATACAAGCTGTTCTCCATGAGAAACTAATCACATGCTGGAAAGTTCTGTAGCAGTTTGAAGAGGAGGCAAGAAACAGAAGGGAGCAGTTCTGGGATTTGTGCAGCAGGCTGTTTCTTGCTCTGCACACATTGCATTTGTGACATAACCTTTCTAACTGAAACAGTTTGCTTACCAAAGCAAACTTACCAAAGCTCTCTCCAAAGTCCTCGGAGGTCTGTAGGAAAGTCCCAAGAAAGTCCTGGATGGGCTTTTGCTCACCTTCCCCATTGCTTGTATGAAGGGAAAAATCTTAATATTGATATAAACCCAGCAATTTGGAGGCCTTGCTATCAAACACTGGATGTGGACAAGGGAGGATGGAGAGAAATGAAACATGATCAGAAAGGCAGCATGGTACACTGGAAGAGGGTTTCCAATTGCTATCTCTGACTGTGATCTACACCTGGAACATTTAAGACGTGTATTTGGTATGTAAATTGTGAAATCGAAGAGCATCCCACATTGCCTCTGAAATGCCTTTTCTGAAGCATTGTCTTTGGAAGAGAAGTTATCGCAATCCCCCTTTCAGTGGTTGGAGAACATAACTTTGTAGTTTACAGAAAATACCACTATCCAGTGCCAGCTGCCCAGATACATATCCAGGAGAAGTTGTTATGGTACACAGAGCCCAAACAAACCAGTTATGGGCTCATGGAAACTGCATGAAAGGAAAAACTGCTTAGTAACACCCACAGGATCCAAACACCCACCCAGGCTGGGCACATTGAGCTTTCCACCTTTCAAGTACCTCTAGCTCAAATTTTACTTCTGCTGAACCATAATTACAGTCAATGAGCTCTTGTAAGCTTCAGATCAATCCACGCAAGCTTTGTTTATACAGACTTGTAAGCAGTTTGAAAAACCATTCTCAATCTGGCTGACTACATCTCTGCAAGAACACAGTGGTCATTCTTTTCCCTTCAAGCGCACTTCAGGACATAACAAGTTACTGAAACCAGAGAGCCCACCCCAGTCCTCCTCCCCCAACTGCTCCAGTGTACATTACATTCAAAGAGGTTCACCACCTCCATTCCCAAAGCTGTCACTTTTCCTCAGTAGGTCACTCATTTTTGGTGTATTTATTTGCCCAGCGCTGGAATATCCCATGCCTGCTGACATAAGTGATTGCACAGCAGCAGAGGCTCCTCTCCCCCATGCATGTGTTTAGGCTCTTTTGGGGTTTGCACAGCCCAGACCTCACAGGCAGCTGGGCTCAGTTCTTTCAGTCATCGATCAATCTTTCAGAGCAGTGACTGACAAATTTGTTTTAACACAAACGTCTAAAAAATTCTATTGCTCTTTAACAGCAAGAGTGAAGGGGTAAAAACCCCACCTTTTTCCCACAATGAGACCTAAATACCAGGTCTGTTTCAAATGATAGAAAACGTAAATGTTATGGCTACAGAACTGAGCATGCAAGTGGAAGAGGATACTGCCTTCTACCTCAGGGAGAGGTTCCATTGCGCAGCTACAAAAACACACTGGGGAAGGTGAAGTCAATGCCAAGTCCTAATGACTTTCAGTAGCACTGAAGTACTCAGAATTCTACTCCTACAGCAATGGTCTCTTGGGAGAGTATCACACCCCTTCATCTCAGGCCCTTTATGCTGAGCAAAACATCATTCCCAGGACTGCATCCAGTAATTTCTTTAATTTGCCAATAGCCTAAGCAGGAATATACCTTTAAAGAGAAATCAAACCTATAAAAGTTGTAGAGCAATAGAACAGCCTGCTTAATCTCATGTCTTCAGGGCACAACATTCATTGAACAAGCTTGTAATGTGCTAATTCCAGGGAATATCTTTTTTCCAGAAGACTAGCATTACAATAGCATCACTGAGTACTACCAGAAAAACAACCCAGTCATCTCTAAGTGCAGCAGTGTTCATGATGACATTCCTGTCCCGAGACTGCCACCAAGATGTTCTCATCCAAGCCAGTCATATGGAAATCATAGCTCTCAGAGCAGCTGTGTTTTTTGGAAGTGACTTCATATTTTTGGATATTGTCTACCACACGGAATCTAACATCTTCAACAGCAAATAAAGCTCTTCCTTTCATCCCATGCCATATTTCCTCCATGTAATAAAGGTAGTAAATGATTTTTAACTCTACAATGACTTCTTTTTCTGCCTCCTTTACAGCGCTATCTCTGTAAATACCTTTGCAAGCTTCTGGTATATTTCTAATACAAGTTTTGCTGAGATTTTACACAAGACTGAAAGGATTCTTTCTCCCACTTGCCTCACATCTGTGCTGATGTGGATCTACTGACTCACTCCAAAATAGTCACTCTTGCAAGTAAGTTCCTTTCCCAAAACTACATGTTTCATAATGACAGTTCCACCACATGTCTGCCTGTCAAACCACAAGGATTGTTGGCTACCAGGTTCAGCGGAGGTCCAGCCTGTATGGAACATGCCAGAACACACCCTTGGACCCTGGGCCATGTGAACCAGCAGCTCAGAGAGCTCAGCAGTTGCCGACAGCCAACATCTCCGCAGCCTCCTGTTAAAGTGATGGTTGACAACTCTTTGCAAGGGGGTAATGAGAGGACATGTCAGGCTGCAGTGACATGGCAAGATGAAGGGCTGAGATTCATCTTGTTCATCAGGAAGGAACTTTCCTTCTCATTAGGGCATCTTCATCCCCAGCCATACCCCACAGGTGCAGGCCATGCAGAGGAAGCAACATTGCTCCCCACACATTCAAGCAGATGAACTCAACTACGCCAGCCCACTGAGTCACAGCACAGTTTCCACAAACATCAGCCAAGGCAAAAGCCAACTCCAGTTCCTCCTGTCCTGCTTTGCATGATAACCAAGTCCTTTCTCAGCCTTCCCTTCTTCAGTAAACAATGCTCAAGCCCCACGACAAACAACACAGAACTCTCCTTTTATCTGCTTGGGAACGTACTTAACAAATAAAAACCAAACATTTCCATTTGAAATAACAACCATCTGCACATACTGCTGGAGTGTATCTGCCATTCTGTCACACCAGTCAGCTGCTGGAAAACAGCTGGGTCTCTATAAGCGCCAAATGGACATGCACCAAATGTAGCTAAAGAAACACAGGGAACGCTGCTCCGAGACCCTGCAGTCAGGATCTGCCCCAGCTTTTCTGATTTGAGAAGTTGTGCAAGCGACTTCCAGATCCATTGGCACATGGCTTCTATCAATTCAGTTCCTGCAGGTCCAGGTGACCGTACTTACTCCCTGTTCCAGGAATTGATAAAAGAGCATTTTACTTCAGCATGTTGGAGCAAACTCCAGACATACACCAGGATGTTCAGCTCTTCCAGACTCAGCCCATTTTCTACCTTGTCCAGATTACTCAGGTTAATGGCAATTTGCAGATTTCAGAGAAATGCCTGAGGATCCAGATACTCAAAATGGCACCAGGTTCCTAAGGGGCGTTAGGAAAAAAGCTTCTTTGCTTTTTTAAATCCCTAAAGGCCTTATATGCATTTTAAAGTACCTCTGAAAGTGGGAAGAATCTAGGTCTAAGTAATAAGGCATCAACACTTTCACTCCAAACGGGCAGACCTAGAACATCAGTGTTTTCCCTCAAGATCTCTATTAAGTGCATTTGCTTTCCAGTTTCCTGGAAACTGCTCAAGAAGAGCACTGCTCAAGACCAATGTAAGTCCAGTCTTCTTAAAAAAGTTAAAGTTCTGCATGTAAGGATAGAAAGATGCAAAAGTGGTTATATATACATTTAAAAATAATCATACATTAAACACATTTTCTATCCAACTTAAAACAAAAGGCAGCAAGAGACTAAGTTTCTTACAAAAAGAAAACTCAGCAAGATAAACAAAAGCATCTAAGAGAGCCTGGGTGATGAGCCTCAGACACATTTTCTCCATAACTGCTTAAAGGTTGAGTGCCTGACTTCAGAAGTCTTGGTGGAGGCTCCCATTGCAACCCTAGGTAATGACCTGATCACAATAGTGCTGGTCCACACTAACTGCCAAGTTTTTTCTTACCTGAAAGGGTGCCCTACACAGTTGGCTAGAAGCTCACTTGTGTGTGCTTATACCTCCCTCATCATTCTGTTCTGCTCCATCAACCACAAAGTATTTTATGTAAAGCGGAACATTTCTCTTTAGCCTACACAGTAAGGGACTAAATTCAAGATAACTGGACTAACGCAACAGCTGAGGAAAACCAGAACCACTGCAGCCAGGTCAGCCCAGAGCATTGGGACTGCTAATGCCCTTGCGGGCTGTAAACAAGGACACCCACCTGATGAGTGCTGGAGCACTCAGCTTTCCAGAGTGAAGCAGCATCTGAGGCAGCTGGGATGCCCCAAATACAGACCCTGTAGCAATCACCCACCTTAGACAGCAGCTCAGGGAACATTATGGGGTTGCCATAAGATGATTCAGCCCTTCCACAGGCCTAACCCTGCAGTGCTTGTAGGAGAGTTATCCAGGTTGTTTCATTTTCTTGGGTAAGACCTGTCTGGAATTGAAAATTTGCATACATATATAAATATATATGCAGGCTGCAGCTAGCCAGGAGTGAAGTAAACAAGGAAGTAGTCAGGAATTGGGAATAGCAGGGTGTCTTTTAGTCATTTAAGGTATTAGCTGGGCCAACGGGCATGCTCTTCCTGTTTTAAATAGACACAATAAGATAAAGGTCAGCAGGGGAATTGGTTACATTTCTCTTTCCCACGTATAGGTATACTGCCATGGAGGATGTAATCCTGCCAGAACACTTTAAAGATACACAATAATTTGGAGATCTTAGAAGTATCATATTGGAGATCTTAGAAGTATCATATTGGTCCCATCAGCTAAAAGCATGCTGCACTACAGCCACTAATTCCAGTAAAAGCCAGAATTTGGGCATTCTGATACTCATACAGCAAAACTTAATCCTGCTATGCAACTAAGAGATCTCATAAGAAAACTTATTTAGCATCAAAGCTAACTACCCTGTATGCTTATCTTTATAAAGCATCACATTATGGGGAATATACATTTTCTAATCAGCTTCCTTCTGCTTCAGCAGGTAACAGAACCAACGATACCTCTCCAACTGCACCAAGAGGCTCAATAAATACTACCAAAAAAGGTAATTTCTTAATTTGCAATTAAACCCTTATTTTTCAGTATACCAAACAATTATAGAAGCAACTCCCAGGTATCACAGCCTTACAAACCTGCATATCCTATTGGGATCAGTAAGAGACTTCAGCTTAATGGGAATTCAGGCTCACTTGCAACCACATTTATAATGCCTTTTGGTGCATTAGAAACCAATTGAGATCACTGGCAGCTGTAAATAATTCAGTTAATCAGTTGCTAAAGCACAAAGAAAGTGATGCTTCTGGTTACAAAAGTACTTTTAAATATGATATCTTTTCTTGAAGGGAGAACATTAAAGGTTGGGGTTTATATAAACATATATACATACACATACACTTTCGCACACAGGCATGTATATAAAAGTCCAAGAGATTTTGTTTCATGGAGAAGGGTAGAAGGACCTTTACACGGGGCAAAGTGGGTGATCTGAGCATTGTTTCCTTAGTTTTAAACATGAACTCTAAGACTGTCAATGCAAAATAGAGAGCAGTCTGTCTGAGGTATTGAGCATGTCGTATCTTGTATCCAGGTTCTGTTTTACAGCTCCCTTACTGCCTCCAGAATCATTACACTGGAGGACATGCTGATAACTCAGCAGAAGTCAGAACCCTGCTCTCAAGAGCTAAAGGAAAGTCTATTACAAAAGCCAAAGTGCAAGGTGTGATGTCACTGGAATGTTCCTGAATACAGAACTTAGAGCAATTTGTTTGATCTACTTTTGTTTTGGAAAGAGAGCAATGAAATATTACTCTTAGGCTCCAAAATGAACAAGAGATCCATTCCCTTCCTTTATTGTAAAATATCCATCTTGCAAAATCTGTTTTGGTGGCCTATTTCTGGTCCAGATATTTCAAAATGTATGTGGCTGTCCTCCAAACCTTCCTTGAAAGACATGAAAAAAGACTGTGTATTGTTTTAACTTAGAAAAAACATTCCCACTGTATGCAAATTCCTTCCCTGGCCTAGATCATAGTGACCATGAGTTGTGAAACCTTCATTGTACAAGCCATGATATAAACCACTGTACACACCATGATGATGTGTGGTTTCAAAAACACCTTATTTCACCCTTCTACTTGACCAGTTGAACTAGCACTGAAGGGCAGAGGTAAAAGAAGTCAGTGTTTGGTTCAGGAGTTATATGTGTTAGATTAGGCTTGGTCCAGCAGAGCAGTTGCACCCTTGTTTAAGCTCAAGAATCTCTGTATTCTTTGCTGAATTTGCAACAATAGCAGAAAGTCATCCCAAAGTGCAGTCGTCACAGTGACTTTCATCTGAACAAATGTATTCAATGGCTTCCAAATAAAATACATAGACCAGGGAATAAAGGGATTTGATATTGAGTGTAATTGCTGTCATTTGGATGCCTTCAAATAACACTAGTCCTTGGGTAGGCTGTTTTCTCAGCTCATTGTGATCCTACCAAGAACCTCTGGCATCTGAACATACAAAATGAATGTTGAAGAGTGAGCTGGCTTTGTGATACAGCAATTTAAAGAATAATGGATCTCTAGTGACAAAGTCTCCATGTTGTGCTATTATGTTAGCAATTATGGCAGAGGAAGTTTGTTTAGGATTTAGGCCCAGTGTTCCTTAAGCAAGGCTTGTAAACAGTGTGGAAGCTGACTTTCCCGTTGGTGATAGACTGACAGCTAACAGCAACCTTTTGTGTAGCAATGACAACTGAGATTATTTTGCAGTTTCACTGCAATGTGATTAGACTGTAATTGCCCTGTGGCTCTGATGGGGTTTTGGGTTGCTTAACTGAAGGCCCCAAACCAAATGACTTTCACTATGAGAAAAAAACCCTGAAATTGAATTCCCTGATGTTGGTTTAATACATTCTAGTGCAGTTTCATGCTTGTAGAAAATGAACCTTCTTTCTTTATTCACTTTGGATAAAACCCACAAAAGAGTGAAAAGATCCATTGACAGGTTCCGTGGTGCAGGTATCTGACAGAGGCATCTACACTAAAAAGTTCCTCAAATTTGGTTGAAAGAAATTGTTTTCTGTTTTGATTTAGAGAATGGTACAAATTTCTTCCCTCAGTGCCATAAAACCATCACAAAGATGAAACTTTTATAATGAAAAAGTAGTTGTCAACAGAGATACATCTGTGGGTACGACCTTGGTTTTATGGAGATCTGAAAGTTGTGTTATTATCACCAGTGAGACAAAGATATCATCTGGTGGATTCAGAATAAAGGAAGTGCTGGAGTTTCTTTATGTTGTATATTTTAATAGGTGTGTTGCTCAGGGTGCATTTCTAAACTTGAGAATTAATATTTTTAGATCATCCACTTTAATGAAGAGAAAAATAAAGCATAACAGGATGATTGCTTATATGCACAAAGATAATATGCTGTTTAACTGACGAGATGTTAAAACCAACGAAATCACAACCAAATAATGTCTGAGAAAATCAAATCAGAACTAATTTCACCCATTAGGAACGAGTGTCTAATGGGAAGTGTAGCTAATGAGCCCATCTAGGAAATGTTTAAATGTATCCAGAAACTTGAGCCACAAGCTTGTATTTGGCAAACACTATCAAAATGTTCCAATGTCATATGATAAGACTGAGTTATATAAACACAGCCTATGCATCAGAAAGTCCCCTATTTATGCTTCATTTATCAAATAAGAGGAGGGGAAACTTGGCAGTATTTAAAAAGATCCTATTAAAAAGTAAAGACTTTTCTTTCTTTTCTCTGCAAGAAAGAGTAAGTTTAGAGAAGATGGAGGCAGGAGCCGAGTTCTCTTTTAGGACCCCTATCAAGGTCTCCGCTCAAAAAACAACACAGCTTTTTTTCTCCCTTTCAAGCACCTAGGTATGCTCATTGACCTCGTAAGAGGCTACTTTGTGGATGTACACATTCATTTACAAACAGACTCAAAAATCCTCTAAAATGACCTAATGTTGTAGAATCCATTCTTTCTCCATTAGGACCCATTCTCTCCAGTTGAAGGCCATTCATTAGCAGCTGCCAGCTATGCTACAAGCCTCTCTCTAATCAGTCATTCCATCACCACTTTAGGACACTTGTAATGCTTGACAGGACTTTAATACAAAACTTCCCAAGGCAGTTGTCAGATGGCCACGAGTTCTGACCACGATATAATTCACATGTTCAGGAATGTGATTTCATGCTATGCGTGTTGCTGAACTGCAAGCTTTTAGCTCTGACTTCACGGTACTTAATCTCTCCCATGCCAAAAATTGCTTCAATAGCATCTTGAATGTTCGGCTGAACTGCTGCACTAGCCCAAGGGAAAACTTTGGTTCAAGGTGGATTTAAAATTTGCTGGAAACAAAAAAAGCTAATCAGACTATTTAATACAATCTACACTGTTGCTCCTTCTGCCTGCGATGCACAGGAGATGCAGAACAGCTCTGCCCACCTCACCCCACCAATGTCTGGCATACAGCATCTCTCTCTGCTGGAAATGTGGATTTTTTCTCCTCTCCTGCCTGTAATACTTGCTCTCTAGGGGCTTTTGAGTGATTAGCTTCCTGAACACCTTGCTGGTCTGCTGGAGCTGCTGGACCACTGGAGATGTCTGCTCACGGCTGCCCCGTGCCCTACTCACCAACATGGACACCTTCATACCCACAGAATAATCCTCCTATTACCAGTTTTAAGCTGGAAAGAAAGTGAAGAGTGACTTTGCAGGTTATCCTTCACATGGCTCGCTCTCAGACTTGTCTGTGATTAAATGATCCCTCTGCACAGCTAGCCTGTCCCAAAGGGGCTAAAATGAGTGGCTGAATGAAATGGAAATAGAAGTTGTCCCCCACAGATGGTGTGTGAACATCAGGAGCTAACAATGCCCAAGCCTGAACAGCCCTCCAACTCCTGGTAAAAACTGGTGACTCCTGCTTCTCTCTTTTACTCTAAAACATTTTTCAGTACAACTTCATGTCTGCTGTCTGGTGGTCAGACTACAGGTTTCTGCAGCAGGAGCTGCCTTCCCAAATACCTGATATTCAGGGTGTGATGCTAGGGAGACCTGAGATTTTCCTTCTTTCAAATGCCAGATATGTGCAGATGAGAACTTTCTCAAAGCACTCTGCAGAGCGATGCCAGTCACATTTGCAGAGTTCCAGCATTTAACAAAGCCTTCACTCTGGGGACAAGAGCATTGTCCAGCAAAGGAGGTGACAGAGACGTCAAATCTATATGCCAGATGTCAGTGTCGTAACTTGTACTGAGGCTTTCTCTTTGTACACTTGGCCTCACTGCCTGCAACGTGCATTTCCCTGCTGGAAAGACCTCGTACACTTCTAACACTGGGAAAATGAAAATTGCCCAGAGGGAAAAAGTACAAAAGGTTTGCCTGTGCTACAGGAAACTGGAACTGCCAACAGTCTGCTCTGCTGGACTGAGGACATCGGCAGAACTAGGGTTTAGCAAGGTATTAGCAGTGTGTGCATGGAGAGAAACACAGACAAAGAATTGCCCAAGTCAGGCTCTTTTCTCTCAAAACAACATGGAATAGAGAAATAAAAAATTAGGGATGGGAGCTCTGGACAGCCTGGAAATTCAACCCATGAAAAATTCCAGGATTGTTCTCATTTTATTACCTTCCCAAATCAGGATGCAAATCTCAGTTTCCGGATTTTATCTACGCATGGATTAAGGTATACAGCTTTCACATATGTGTATAATATTTCATTTCAGCAGATGAAGATGTTCTGTGTCATCTCTCTCTTTTTGATGTTTTTTAAAACGATGCAGTTGAAAATGAAACATGTTTAATGATTACAATTTCCTGGAAAAATGAATAAGAAACAAAATTCCTACATTTCTGTGAAAAGTTTGGAGTCAATCGGATCATCATATTCCAGTGGAAGATTCCCTTGGGAGTTTCAGACCAGCTGTAACTCCAGCATTTGAAAATCTTTCTCCCTAGGAAACAGTGGAATATCAGAACCATGAAAACATGGGAGCTTGCTGTGACACCGTAGGGATGCCCATCAGTCGTGGGAGCACTGCAGTGCTGAACTCTTACTTTCTTATTCTCCTCAATTTGAAATCCTTCAAACCTCTTAACTGACCGTATTATATATCTATGGACACACACAGAGAACAGTTTGTGCGCGGCGATAAAACAGATAAAACTCCAGTAGATGGCGCTCAAAAATATCCAAAATTGGTGTCCGGCGGGAGGCCAGCGGGACCTTGGCGCTGCGCAAAGGGTGTCGATGCAGGCAGCCCTGCTGCGCTGGGGATTCGGAACAAGGAGCTGGGCTGGCACTGCCATGCCCAGATGCTGTGATGCAGGTAATGAAATACTTTGCCAAGGGAAGAAAAGTTTGGTTTATTGGTTGTTGGGGGTTTTTTCCTAATTTTAAAAGGCAAATGAAGGTGTTGATCCTATCACATGTAATCACTCATCTTGTAAGAGCTGAAACATTAGCAATAACTTGACCATCTTCAAGCCTGGATTTCATTAAATCTAAGCTGTACCAGTTTTGTTCCAGATCAGGCAACAACTGCCCCAGTCACTGGATTTTCTTATGAGAAATACTCCCAGGAAAATGGCTAAGAGATGTTTCTTTACAAATTGGTTTACAAGCCAGAGTGATGACTGAAAAGCTGTTTGCTTGGGTGATAGCAAAGGTCATTCTTTCAAGCACCATCAGCTGGTAGGCAAAGAATGACATTGTCTTTGTCTAGCTAAAACCAAAACAGAAGTGGCAACTCAGATGGTCATGCATGACATACCCCATTGATTCCAGGAGACTAAGCCAATTCTCATGAACAGTGTATCTGACTCCAGCACTCTTAACTAAGGAGCTCTCGAGTTACATGATGCGAAGTACAGTGGGATTTCAGCTCTTCCATTACACGTAAGGTAAGGAAAAATGATCATGGTTTGATTCAGAGACACAGATATCTCACCACATGAAGCCAGAGCCAGCTTGTGGGATCAGACATTTCTTACCCATAAAACTGCAAAGGGAGTGGGGAGGTGGTGAGCACTGGCTTACAAACAAACTTTCATTCCAGCTCCAGCCCCAACATGCCTGGCCCTTCCAGCAATTATTCTGGCTCTCAGCCATCAGCCCTGGGAAGAAGCTTCCTTTGGGGGAGTGCATTTTTATGCTGCAAGCATTAAAAGTGTACTTATCTCAGGCTATTTGTCCCTACATCTAGTCAAAGGAGCATATGTGTGTGTGTCTGTATGATCTTTTCTCTTTTTTCATCAATCCAGAACAGCTCAAGATATTAAAACAAATGGACTAGTGACTTTGGGTTTCAAAATGGGATGTCCTTCAGGAGAGCACAGCTACCTCTACAGCTTTGAGATGAGCAGCAAGAGGACTAATATTTCAGATTAATACTCTGAGTACCTCAGAGAAGAATTGCCATACGAGAATCAAACCAGATTTTGCCACATGTGGCCTGGCAGAGGGGTAAGTGGGAATAAGAAGTCTTTCTATCCCTCTCTGCACTCTGCCCAGTGCCTATGAAGGATTTCGGGACACCAACTACCCAGATTGACAAGGGGCTACCGAGGTGATCTTGGAGAATGCACACTTCAGTTCGCATAAACTGAACCCAAGTCTCATTTAAGGGATGATTGGGCTCCCCTAACTCACCATTTAATCTTCCAAGCATTTGCCCTCCTAAATACTGAAGAGAACTACATTTCCCAGAGACAACAGTGCAGTATCAGGAGAAAGCTTGCAGCCAACCATTCAAACTCCTGTTCCCAACCGGTGCATTTCCCTCCTGAAGTGGTGAAAGTTGTTCAACGAAGCTTTTGTGCTCTTTTGGGGAATCTCAGCTAATTCACATGCAGGCCTACTTTGTACTTTTGTTTCTTTGTTAAGCAGCCATTGTACTATCCTCAGCACAGACAGAATGCAGGGAAGGGAACAAAGAGCAGCCGGCAGCAAGAATGTGACACCATCTCTTCCCATGCAGCTCTGTTGCTGCAGCTCAGGGCGGCTGGATGTTATTTTAGTGGCTCTGCATCCCACCCATGCGTTTCTGTGGGCCCTGTGGCTGTGACGCCTTGTGAGAGTGAAGCTTATTCATGTTCAGGAATGGGAGGGTCAGGGCCATCGACACACACCAGCATCCTGCTGCCTATTATTTCCTGCCAGTGCTGGCGTCGCACCAAGCCCTAACATGACAGGTGGATGGAATTCACAAGGAAATAATGTCATGGGCCAGTTTTCCAGGAAAGCTGTTAACTCTATTCACAAACTCAGGCCTTCAGATTGAAAGGGAATGTGGCTGAGAAGAGGTGGTGAAGGGCTGCTCTGGTGTTATTGACTTTTTTTAATAGATGGTTCACTGACATCTCTCGCAGCAGTACAGAAATCTTTAGCTCTATATAATGCCTACCTCTTCTAGAGCAGACTGTGGCTGAATGCTTTCTAACTTCCAAACCCATGGGGGCACTGCCTCTGCAAATCCCAAATGGCCATTTGATTTCAGTCAGATTGCAAAGGATGCAAGAAATTAAACTCCTGCATTTCACTGAGCTAACTGGTTCCTGGGAAACAGAAAAGGAGAAGAAATATGAGGTGATATCTAACACTGATCTTAACCTGGAGACTTCAGATATTTTATAGGAAGAAAACTGAGGATACAGGCAAGGATGTATCAGAAACAAGACTTACATATTTATACAAATCTCTGTCTTTCAACAAGGTACTTGTGTAAAGCTCTGCTATCCCTCCATGACTTTATGCAGTGTCCATTTGCTGTTCTGTCCTTTGTGTTCTCTTTCCTCTTTTCCTCAGTTTTTAAAATTTAATACATTTTTCTCTTAGTCTGCAAAGCACAGGAAGTGAAGAAGTGAAGCAACGAACACAAAAATAAGCGTTTCTCAAAAATACCATGTTTGCCACAAATACAAATTTTTGGGTGCAGGAGTTAGGACAATAGGACTCAAACTGCAGAATCAACCTGAATTTTTGGCTTTTATTCAGGTTGTTGATGTCACTATTAACATGACAGAGGACCTAATCCTTCCTCTTGTGAGCAGGCAGTTAAAGACCATTGTTCTCTCATATGGTTTAGTCTGTAAGATTTAGTCTACACACAGAACTTTTCCAGGATTTTGTAATGTTTCACATCATACAGTGCAATTCTTGGTACGTTAATGTACTTTTACATATCAAAGCCCTTTGTAATTGACAAAGATTTATACTGATATAGCTAAAAACTCCTACAGCTTAAAGGCATCAGAGGTATTAGAAATGCATATGCAAAAAGATGGCTGCCAGTATTGCTCTGTTCTTCTTATTTCAGAGCCCATTGTAAAAACAAATCAGGTGAAACCTGCTAATAATATGCACCAACCTCCATGTCAGATTAAAGGAGCATTAGCCCTGGACTTTGGCTCCGGATAAGCAAAGCTGAGGCAGGAATACGGGATATTCCAGAAGGTTTGTTCCTGGGCTGACCCTTCCGGATCCTGAGGAGACTCTCAAGCCTTTCTTCATTCCGTACTCTGAGCCCAGTTCCTGTTCTGTTGAGCTGCAGTAATGTTGTGCATTCGTTGTTTGGTAACAGGAGCTCTCCCGAGTGTCCAAGGCAGAGAAACATAACTCTTGACACAAGTCCATGAATCTACCCTTTCTTTCTCTCTTTTTCTTTAATTTTTTTGGCAAATTCTGGTATTAAACCCACAGTCACGTACAAACCACGACACGTTAGTGACTGGGGAATCGTAAATTGGGCGTTTTGACTTGAACAAATACTGAGCATTGTCATCCTAAACTGATTATTATTTTAAATACTGTCCCAGGCTATAACTGGCTTTGTGTACAATAGCAATACAGGGTGTAGTTACAGACACAATTTCCTGTGCTCAGGGTTTGAAATTATTATTTAAGATCACCATAACGTTTGCCCAGCGCACCAGTGCAATTCCCCTATTAGATAATTTTCTATCCTTGTGAGGGCAATTTTGCTTGTGCAATGCTGCCAGAGCTTTCAGGAAGGGAGAGACAAGCAATTGTGACAATAAAATTTGCATCAGCTCCCACCCAACCTCTCCCAGAACTGAAATACCATTTGCCACATTCAAAGCGCTCTCGCATCAGAAGGGAAGGTGCTTCTGAGTTGGAAAGTCATTGTGATCTTCACAGGGTTGCATCCTCCAGGCTGACTTCTGCCGCTCAGGTTCCCATAAGAAACACCAAACAGCACTTGTGAAGCATGGCTTTGTTGGATATGGCTCTGTAGCAAAGACTTGGTGGGTTGCCTGGCCCACCATCCAGGCATGAAACCCCAAATCAATCCAGGTTAGGTCATGGGGTTCAGAAGCTGAAGCTGAAATTTTGCTGTTTGTAGCTGACCAGTTTGAGGGGGTTGACCCTTGTAAAAAGCACTGCAGATCTGCCCTTGTAATAAACATTTCAGATCTAACAAAATTACCAGTTTCTGGAAAAATGAAGGTGCCAAACCTGCTACACTGTACTCATGTAACATCTCCCTCAGAACAACTCCGGGCTTAAGGGCTAAAAAGAAGGTATTGTTCCTATGTTGGAACCAGCACCAGAGGCACAGGGAGAGAGGACAGTAATGAGAAAGCCTGTAATATGTAGATTTGAGGAAACAAAAACAGACTGGAAGACTTGTGCTGGATGTCATCATTGCTCATTCAGAAAAGATGCTACTGCTACTTCAGACTGCCCCCAAATCAATGCACACAAATCATGGTGGTGAAGTCTGTGCCAGTTTCTAAGGCCTTGTGGCAATTCAGTGAAGAAACATGTGAAAATGTCTTCAACAGCATAAGATTTCTGACTAAACTGTTCACAACCTCTGCGTTGCTCCTGCAGGACACCAAGACCAAGTGCTGGGATTTTTCCCCATAAAGTTACTATTTTGCTTCTCTGAGTAAAAGACAAACGAGTGAATTCCTGCATAGACTTCACTCACTGATTGATAAGGAGAGGCTTGTGCATGTATGTTGTACCACTGGGATAGAGCTGACGCTGATGAGCCCAGCAGTATGTGTTGTGGCAGCCCTGTATTACCTAGAGGCCCCTCAACCTGTCTGTTAGCTGGTATCCTGGGACACCATGCAGTAGCTGAAACTCTGCTTGCTAGGGCATCACGCCTAGGGTCAGCACAATGCTGGCTGTAACTTGCTTACATGCTGCTTAATACCTAGATGCCCACATTCAGCAAGGCAGAGGGTGGTGCAGGCACTCTGCTGTGTCCTTGTATGTTCAGGGCAAATATAAACCAGAGTAGAGGTAAGGGAAATCTCTAGCAGTATCAGAGCAACTCCGACTCATATATACTTTTCCTGGGAAAAAATGCTCCACAAAACCCATTGCCTCTGTTCCACTGAATTTGGCCTTTTCTTTTGACTTGGAGCAGAGCCTCACCTTGCACCTCTGCTTCCCTTCCTCACGCCGCACGCAAGCTCGCCTCTATCACAGCAATAGCGAAGGGAGAACCCGCTTATGGTAAAGACTTCTGCAGAGAACAACAGACTGGGAATGATGGGGCTGAGCTGCTTCACGTGTGTAGTGGAAATCACTGCATCTCTACAGTCCCTGCAATTCTCTCCCTGGCAGCCTGCAAAATTCCACTGAGAAAAAACAGAAATGGGGAGGGGGAAGAAAGAGTCAGAAAAACTATTGTGTTCCTAGGGGGGAAAGAAATAAATAGCCCTATTTAGCTTATCCAGCTTTGCTGATGTCAATCACTTTTCTCATTTTAAACAGGAAAGACACCACTTTAGTTCCACCTGTTCCATTATTTATCATGCTATGCATTTCCCATGAATTGTCACTCATGCAAAACCTGAACATCGTAAGGGGACACCCTAATATTTTTAATGACCTTAAGCAAAGTGATTGACATTAGACACCGGTGTCAGATGTTCTGGTGACGCAACATGTTCTCCTAGCAGCAGGAAAGCTTCCTGCCGTGATTAAGTTAGGGCCATGGAAGTGCTAAAATGTGTTGTCAGCTTTCCTCTGATGCAAGTGATTTTATTATAGCGTCTGGTAACCACGGAGTGTGGCAACGCAAATACTGACTCCAAACATCCCCTCCCATACATATAGCTGCTCTATTTAAAACATGAAGTGCACTGCACAAATCCAGGATAGATTATGGATGTAACAAGCTTAAACCATGGAGGGCAGAGGAAAAGGTGGCAGCTAAGTCAGGATGCCAAGTGATTTCAGGAGGTGAAGCATACAGCTCTGGGATGACCTGCGGAAGGCAACCCCCTGGTTGGCAGGGATGCTCTGCAGTGGCATCACCACTGCTGTTGTGGATGCCAGAGGCACCAGAGGGCAAAGAGGAAGCACATTAATATCAGCCTCACTCACTGCAGCAATGGAAACTAAAAATCACATCCAGCCCTTTTGAGTCAGGAAAAATTAAGGACAAAAAAACAGAGAGGGGAAAAATAAAGAGGGCTCCATGCAGCCCCTCTGCCTTCTGACACCCTGACACATGCTGGGGTGGAAGTCTGTGACTTGGCTCCACACCACTTGTCCTTCAAGATAGAGATGAAGAAATAACATTCTGGTTTGCTTCAATTTGGGACCAGCCCCTCAATTATTCATTATCTGAAAAAAAGCTGGAAGACCTCCGGAACACGGCAGTTACACAATCAAACATCCCAGACACACACAGGGGATGCCTGGCACCTGCTTTTCTAAAGATCCATAATCCCAAAGCTCATTCAGCAGTTACTACACAGATGACTCTGCTTCCATAAGTAATTATTCATAGTTGTATCTAAAAGTGACCATGCCAGTACGTGTTTGCAGAACTGACCATTATGGCTTTCCAGTAACAGAATTGTTAATCAGCCTGCAAGAGGAATGGGCCATCAAACTACAATCCACACTCTACAGAGATTTTGGGAGGAGATCAGCAGTACATATGTTCACAGTTACTGTTCTACAAAATTAGACTCATAAAGCAGTCAAAGTTGAAGATACAAGGTATCTTGATAGCAAGAACAGATTTTCTAAAGGTCTAGCAGCACTGAACATTATTTCAATGAAATTTACTTTTTACTTTTATAGCAAAATAATCCAAAGTGCTAAACCTGACCATTTTAATTCACAAAACCAAAGAAGTCTCATGTTTTAAGCTATAATCATACCCCGTTATTTAGGTTAGACAATATCATTATATATTTCTACCTATTTCTATTCAATAGTAGAACAAAATTAATATTAGTTGGTTTAAAAAAGGGGGAAAAGTACCACAGATATTGGGAGGGGAAAGTTACATAAAATATAAGAATCAGCTTATTGAGCAATCTGAAGTGTTTGGTTGTTATTGCTTTTTCTTTTTTGAGCTACAATTTTAAGTCACAATCTGGTCATAAGCTTGCAGTCACCTCAAAGGCTACGACTTCTCCCTTGGTCGAATGTCACAGTATGTATTTTAAGGAGATTCTGGCATTTCAAGTCAGTTCAAATTATTCTTAGTTCTCACAAGTCCCTTTCCAACATGATTGGCACGTTGCAGAATGCAGTTGTGAGGATGGAAGTCAGGATGATGCCGCTTTCTGTATAAGAAAAGTGGGTTTTCCTCCGTCTTGGGACGAATCACTACCAAATCTGCAGTAAGAAAAGTATTAAGAGCACTTGCAGAGTTTCAAAGAGTATTTCTTAATCCATTCCATTTCCACTTCAGTTCATTTCCAAAGTTAAATTAAAACCTGCAATCTCTCCTACTGATAAATAGTCAAGTTGACTTACAAAGGTTCTGTCTTCTGTCCAGCCTTCACCTGGCTGTCTTTAACCAAACAAGGTTCTCTGATTTGCCACAAGCGCTGTCTGGCTCTCCCGCCTCTTTGCTTTCTTGTTTTGCTGCCTGATTTTCCAGCACACTGCACTAGAAGCCAGCAAAAGGAGTCCCGATGACAAAAGGACTAATCCAAACACTGAGATGATCGATCCATGAGAATTAAAGCTGTATGCCACAGCAGTAACCACGATGCCGGCTATGAGGATAACCACCCCAAAGGGAATGGTACAGCGGTAACAGGAGAGTTCTGCTCCCCCTGTTGCTGCAGTCAGCTGGCACTCACTGACAAGAGGGATGGTGGTTATCACACAGTCATTGTTATTACACTTCTCCATGGTTACAGTACCAGGATGCTTTGAAGCACCCAGAATCTCTTTAATAGGTTCGTTTGTCATCTTGATTGACTTGACTCCGTCAGTTCCTAGGCTAGAGCAGGCACTGCTGAGCACACGGCACACTGTGAAGAGAAGAGCACGAGTTCAACCAAGTGTTAACATTGTATGACAAATGGGTGACAAGGGGTTATGGACAAACTTCCTTGTAACACTACTGATTGTGGAGGATATGAATAAATTCTTATAGTAGTCATCAGCATGTGCTAGAAAGAACACAGACCAAGCCAGACACCAACATTAAAGTGTTGCAGGCTAACTCTTACTTTAAGTCACATCCTAAAGTTGGTATTTCTGGATGCAATTTAGATTTCAATGGCATTACACCTTCTGATGAGCAGGTGAAGTTCAAAGGCTGTTTTGGTTAAAAGCCCTGCTCTTGCTCACACACTTCCCAGCACCCTGTCCAGCTGAATCTTAAAAGTGTCCAGCATTGAGGTATTCACCACTTCCATGGGGAAATTACACACCCATGTTACTCCATGAGAGAGAAATTTAGTGTCATACTCACTCATTTTAGTGACATTAAGTCACTTTCCTCCTGTTTCCACACTGTATACGCGCTTTCTGTCCTACAAAGAGCATGCACAATTAGATTGCATCTGCATTATGAGGCAAAACACACCTGATCAGGGAAAGATGAGCCCATGACACTCTGCTGCTACAGACAGCCATGAACAGACCTCATAATTCCTGCTGGGAATGTGGTGGTATGGGGGTTAGTGAGTCTCTGACAATGCCAAGGCTACCATGGCTGTGTGCTCAGTGCACGCCATCACATACAACAGACAGTGGGACACCACAGAAGCACTAGGTTTTCCTTCTGCGTGTAGCTCACAGGACTCTCCCACCGCTCTCTGCTACAGGCTGCGTAGCTTTTGCTCTTATGAGCAGCATGATAGGCAGCTCAGAGAAGAAGGAAGAGTGCTGGCAATGCAGTAATGCTTTTATCACTTTTATCACCTTCACATCTGTGACTAGGAAGTTAATTGCCAGATACTTGTATTCTCCTTTTCCTTTCCCACCACTCCACCCTTGTTGCTAAGATATATTCATCCATTGTGGAGAGCCCTTGGTTTTATATTCAGTACCTTCTATAACTGCGTGTTTTGTGAGAAAGAGGATTTCACTATTTTTGAACACACACACACACACACACACACACACACACACACACACACACACACACACACACAAACAGGCTACACTGTAGTCAGAGACTTTGCATGGGAGTTTCCTTGAACCCTACTGACAGAAAGAAAGTTCAGATCTGGTTTGACAAAGCTTTTGTTCTGCTGCCCTAAAGAAGAGTGCTCAGCTCCGTAGTGTTTCTTGCTGTACACAGCTGTCCACAGGGCTCAATCCCACAATGGGTTCAGCAGCTACAAGACAGAGTAGCCTTCTAATGACAACGCTGAGCACAGTGCAACCGAGCACACACACTGACAACACAAGACAGGATGGGCACTAACTGAAAACACAAGGAGGTTCTGTCTGAACATCAGGAAGTACTTTTTTACTTTTTTAGTGTGACTGAACACTGGAACGGGTTGACCAGGAAGTTTTTGGGGTCTCCATCCTCAGAGATATTCAAAAGCCACCTGGACAGATTTCTTTAGGTGACCCTGCTTCAGCAGGACACTGATGGATCAGATGACCTCCAGAGGACCTTTCCAGACACAACCATTCCATGATTCTGTGTATTGCTGTGAAGGCATTTGGTATCTCCAAGGGCAGGAACAGTATCTGATCAGTGCTTATTGGACAAAGCAAATAGATATGTTCTCTGAGGTTCTGTTGCTTTGTTCTTCAAATTCTAATGCACGATTAAGTGCCTTTTAGATCAGAGAGAAAGAGCCTGGGAAAGCCATGGGGATGCCCTAGAGCACCACTGAACTGTCCCCACATGGACCTAAGCCCAAGTTCTGCATTCTCAACGATGTCTTACATGGCAGTGAGACTCACTGGTGCCACTATGTTGCTGCATCACTTACCCATTAAATGTCACAAAAGTTCGGCACAATGGGAGAATGCGCTCCCTAAATGTCACCTTATTTTGCTCTCACTAATTGAATAGGGCTAATCTTTGATATTTGATACCCATATTCAGTTAGTTCAACATTTTACTATTAAATCTCAGAGAGGGAAAAAAAATAACCATTTTCCATATAAATGGTATTTCACATCCAAATACATTTTAATAACTATGCAAAAGTCTAAACACTCTCTCTAACAGTCACAGAAATAGGGAAAGTTCTCAATAACTTGAAAAGACTTCGGACTGGGGTCATAGTGAACAAGATTATCCTGAAAAAACTTTAACATTCAGTAAAAGCATATTTACTCCTGTCCCTAGAGTCCTTGTCCCTCTGCTTCAGATACATCCCCAATGAACATTAAATCTCTTAGATGTCTTGTACAGAGGTTTAAGAAGAAAGGAGATACATTTATACAATCAAAACTAGCATTAATTTTGTAAAAAAATCTCCTGAACTACCAAAATTAAATTCATGGCAAAATACCCGTTGGCTTCCAAGAAGCACATTTCTTGCCTGTAATAGGATGTAAGCAGACAGGCATTCACATAAAACAAATAAACAAACCCCTATTGAAAGACTCTAACTAAAATAAACAACACAACCTATTTGAAGTGGGAGTAAAGGTTTTTGCCCTAGAAAATAGGGTACTAGATCCTCATTGCCAGCAAAGTCACTTCTGACTTATGCCAACAGGTGACTTGGTTCAAGTTTCAGGGTAAGAAATTTAGGCGAAGATACCCAGCAGCACCAGCATCCTCTCACTAATCATACCATGAGTACCGCCTTATGGAGTTATGGTGACTTGGAGGAAGAATATGCTTCTCTGGCAATCTGTGGCTAACAGCAGACAAAGGAGAGGAATGTTTTACCCACTAATAAATGTAAGTTGAAAAGCTATGAAATCCAGCAGCACACACACCTACCAGGTCCAGGAGAAATCCATCGGAACAAATTCCTTGGCTCAGTAAGCAGATGAAGAGGCTTGAGATCTATCGTATGTCAATTCAAGGGAGAGTCATGCAACAGTAAGTGCTGCTCCAGGCTTTGAGGTGTTCAGATGTTGCTGAATTGGAGGTGACAATATTCTAGCATGGAAGTTTCCTACAAGAAAAGTTGTTGGATATTTATCAGCTTCTTAAGAACAAAGCTCCTGCTGCTAACTGAATGGAAGCAGGGGATGTTCTCCCTCTGGCTCTCTTAGGGGTTTCTGCCTCTCTTCTTGGCAGCAGCCGCACATTTCTGGCCATGTATAATTTTTCTTTGATGATTTGACATCTCAGTGATGAGCGTCACAACCCAGGCAAGACCCCAGAAACAGCCAGGTAGGGACAAGATAATGCATGGGAATTTCTGTAGTCATAAAACTCATTTAACTTCATTTCTATTGCTCACTTATGTGAATCACAACTTGGAACACTTGGGGTTTTGCTTATTCTGTCTCCAGTTTCTTTGAGCAAATTACTTCATCTCCCTGTGCCTTGGTTTTCCCAGCTGTAAACTGACAATAACAACATGCTTCCCACTAAAACCCCCTCTACTGTAACAAAACTTAATATGAACCCAAAAACTCCCCTCAGAAAAACAAACAGGCAAGCTAATGGAGTCCAAGAACTCGCTGTAATAAACACAAGTCCATTACATTTGCTACTGTTAATTTCTGTTATTTGGATTTTTAAGAACAAGGTTCATAACTCAAATAGGGACAAGGCAGACTCTGCAGCACAACAGTGATGGAAATTGTAATCAAGTGCAGAAACAGCTGGGAAGTCACCGAGCAGCTGGGTAAAACTCATGAAGCAGCAGAGATTTATGTTGCTAATCTTACTCAACATTCCCTTTCTGTACAGGCATGATTATGGAAGCTCATTTCCACACTGAATTTGGAGTCCGAAGTGGGGATGGGAATACAGTCATGAGGATAAGTTTGTATGATAAACTTTAAGGGCTTCTTCTCCTTTTAAGTTGTTTAGACCATGCTAACAGCTCACAAACATTTACAGGCACAAACTGCGGCTGCTCTTCAGCTGATCTTTGGGAAAAGCCTGTGACACAGCTAAAGTATAATTAGCTGGTTAATAAAGGTAGCTAATAATAAAGGTCTCCTTGCTTATCGCCTTGACTACATTCTTGTCTCTACCAGCAACTAGTTTCACTTTTTGAAAAGTTTGGAGGGAAATGCAGGAAAAAAACCCACTTCAGATAAATAATCCAGGTTACATCTGATCAACAGCAGACCTCTGGAATGATCTTGCAACTTGCACACCTATTATAAGAATGGTTATGGCTGTTCAAAAGGCTCTTCCCAGCACATTTGTGCCCTCAGCCAGCATCACTTTGCAAAGATTAATCTCTCTGTCCGTCATTTCTCTGGATTGGATTTGACCAGGGACACTTCAGGTCAGTTTTTAAATCAATGTCTTTACCAAACCCCTGACTGACAGACTGAATTTCTTTCCTCCTCCTTCCCTCCCTCACCATAAAGTCAAGAAGCAGGAATACAAGGAACCTCTACATTCAGCTTCCAAGATTTTAACTGGGAATCATTTCAGTGTGGTGCTCTCAGGAGGCTTCCCACATGCTGACGCTTTGTGCAAGTGCAACGAGCTGATATTTCTCACCTACCACAACTCTCTCCCCTTTCTGGCATTTACCCAGAAGCAGCATGACACATTAAGTTTTCTCCTTTATCACAGACCTGAGGCTGTCTTGCATACTACTTCAGACACCCCTTTTTTTCCTTATACAAATTCCAATAATTCATAATGCTCGTGCTTCACACTTGGGTTTGTGTTAAAGTGACTATGGAAACCAGTATAAGGGAGTCAGTTCTCCTCCAGCAGAGAGCCAGAGTTCATTTGGAATCCAGCAGCCTATGGTAACCCTGAACACAATCCTGCAACTCTTCCCCATGTGAACACTCCTGGAAACACTGAACTAGGTTTTGTACTTACAAGGCTCCAGGATCAGGCCCTGAACTGCAGGGAGAAGAACACGTTACACTCATGCGTGCCAGCACTCTAAGCCTCGGGATGCCCTAACTCCCCATCACCAAGTTTTTCGGTAAAATAATTACCAGGTCTGAGCTCTCACACCTTTTTGGGTTTCCAGACATAGCTGGGGCAGGACGGAAACCAGACAGACCCCTCCACAAACAAACTGTTCTGTCACACACCACAGACTCCGAGGCAACGCACCGCGTCTCGCTTGTGCCGCGCACACCTATGCAAGCGAGAGAAGCGGTAAACAGGCAGGGAAAGCCCAAAGCACGGCTCAGGCTGCCCGCACGGTGAGGCTTCCATTGTACCACCAGCCCCTGGGACAAACCCTGCGCAGCGCAGGAGGGAGAGGGGCAGGAACTGCCTCAGGACCGCGGGCCGGCGCACGGGTCCCCGCAGGGCCCGAGTAACCCCAGCGCGCCCCGCCGGCTCCGGGAACTGCCGGGCAGCCGCGGGACCGGAGCCCCGCGGGCACTCAGTGTGTGGGGGTCCTGCGCCTGCGAGCCCAGCCGAGCCCTGCTATGCTATGCCGCGACAAGCTAAGCCGTGCTAGACCATGCTATGGTATAGTATGCCGAGCGGAGCCGTGCCATGCTGAGCTAAGCTGAGCTGCGCTAAACTGAGTTGAGCTGTGCTAAACTAAGCTGAGCTGAGCCATGCCAGACCACGCTAGTACACTATAATATAGTATGCTGAGCTAAACTAAACTCAGCTAAACTAGACCATGCTGTAGTATAGTGAGCCGAGCTGTGCCTTACCTCCCGAGTGCCGGGCAGGACTGCAGCGAACACCAGCCCGGAGCAAGTATAAGAGGGGGATGCCGCCCGCTGCACAAGGGACTGTAAACAAAGTTCTTGTGAGAGCGAAACAATTGAGGGACCGGAGCAAACTCAGCGGCGGGAGCTGCGGCGGGCGGAGCCGCGCTCACCGGGGAAGGTCCCGCTCCAGCCCTGAGGAAGGCTGGCCGGGGGCGGGCAGGCGGGGCTGGGCAGTCCCCCGCCTCGTCTTCCCTCGCCCTGCCCTCCGCGGCTCGGTGTTGTGCCGTTCACATGGCCGGTTGGGATGCGCTCGGTGACTGCTGCTTTGTCCAGTCCTGCACCGTGCGGGGCTCTTCTGCACCCCGCCAGGGGAAACACAGGGTCGGTCGGTACCGTCCAGCCCTCTTTGCCCCCCTGCACAGCACCGGGCGCGGGGGGGAGAGGGGCTGTCCCCCAAGTAGCTAGACGCCCTGGTCCGAGCAGACGAGGGTTCGCTGCGGGTCCTGAGCCCTTCGGGGCTGGACGACACCGCGGAGCACAGCCGGTCCCTAGTGGAATCAGGATGAACTCCCAGCTGGTGCTTCACTTCTCAGGCATTAAATGAGCAGGAGCATAGTTTTGGATTACATCCATAGAGGATAAAGCTTTATGTATCATCTAGAAATATTTTAACTGGCTTTTCTATGCTTTAATCACTCAGTGGAACATTAAACTCTTCAGAGGGTTGGAGTGGAAGGGAATGGGTGTTATTTTTTACCATGGTTTCTGTTCTTTCCCAACAGATTTTGCTTTTGAGGCTTGTAAAAGAACATGTTTGTATTGTGTGGTTAAGCTTACCCAAAGTTTATATTTCAATGGCACTATGTTATCAATGATTGATAAAAGAGCAGTGCTCCAGATGTATTTAATCAACCACTCCGTTTCTGAAAGCATGCATGTACTTTTGACTCCCTTTTCAGGGTGAAATTCTGGCCTCAAAGAAATGAATAGCAAAACTTCCATCAACTTCACAGGAGCCAGGATCTCACCCTGTGTATCATTAAGAACTCCCCAGTGATGGAGATCCTGCCAAGGATTCATCTCCTCCAGCTGAATCAGTCAGGAGGTTCTGGAAGAGCTCCACAGCTTTATACAGGAAACTGGCACTTTCTTCCCCATTTGCAAGTGTTTCCTCCAAGCACATCGGCCTTTCAGCAGCAATGACAAGCAACTGCATCTGAGGATAACTGTCACCAACAGGGAGCTCCTGGGCTGTTAAGTCCAGACCTTTCTCATACAGGCAGCAGTGCTAGGTAATCTTTTTATTAGACTTGTGAAGTTCCACCTCAAATAAACTGGATTTCCTGCTCCTGCTAGAAACCTATGAGCCTTATTCTGTTGTTATCTAGGAACCTTAATCTTGTTTCTAGCTGCACGGATTCATAGACAATGATACATTCAGCCTTGGGCTGAAATAGATGATCTTTCTTTTGACAATTAACCCTCTAGTGTCCTAAGAGGTAGAAATCAGACTCATTCAGTCTTACTTTTGATCATCATTTTTTCAGATGTGGCCTTGCCAGTATCCTGCATGGATGTAAAATATTTTCCTGTCCTACCAGAATACTAACACTTCATATTTATCCTCTGATTGTTCAATATATCTGGACTTTTCTCAAGTATCCATTCCATTTATCACTTTATATTAGAAATTCTTGCTGTTAGCACATATGCGCATGACCTGACTTTCACCTCATTCCTGTTACATCAATTCCTCTCTAGTCTTTCCAGTGTAGTGTTTGCTCCTGTGTTGACAGAGAACCTCCCTCCCATGCTTACAGCATCAACAGTTCCCCTAGTACATTCTTACTTTTCCATGCCAACTTTATTACTGAAAGTATTACATAAAATACTGAAAGTATTACATAAAATACTGAAAGTATTACATAAAATAACTCCCAATGCTGATTTTTGAGGAAGTAATCTGAAGTACACATAAACAAGCATCAAACTGGGCTTAGAAGTCATGTATTTCTGAACAAATAAATGTCCTAACAATAGGCTAGAAAGTTACACTCTCTTCTAGACCCCATACAATTGTAATTCCTTCTTGTGAAGCAGAAAAGCTGCAATGAGAAGCAGTGGGAATGATGCCTCCTTTCAGTGCTGCAAGAGCAGTGGGCTGTCCCCTACAAGGGAGGGTTTGTAGCTCTGAGACACAAAGAGGTCAAATACAGCCACCCCTCTGGCCTTTTGAAAAGGGGATGACTGACTACCTCTGCCTTTTAAGGGCCGGCTGTGCTTGAAGCATGACTCTCCAAGGATATAAGGAAAGAAGTACCAAACATACCCAAAGCAGCACGTTTGGCACCTGTAGAAATGCAGTGCAAACAGCTGAGGAAACTTCAGGACTGAGCAACAGCTGCAGCGAGGGGTTACAGGTTCACAGTTTTGGACTGCCATGCTTAAATGCCTCATAGTTCCCCTTTAGGACCTGCCCTAAACGACAAAATCTGCTCCCTGTGCCCTTAACACAGCTGCTCCAAGGAGGTGCAGCCCCAGAGGGGACAATAAACAGAAGCCTGTGTCATTCTGGAACTCCTGCAGCCTATTGAGAGAGCTCAGTTTTACTCCTGAATTGAGCAGTGCTGTTGCTCTGTCTACTAAGACACACTTGCAATACTTCATGGCTTCCTTTGAGTTTCTGACAGTCTCCTGGGCCTTTAGAGCACAGCAAACAGTGACTCATTAATCTGGCAAAGCACAACCTTTGTGGGCTCCCTATTCAATTAGTTTTTCTTGCCTTTTCCCTAACCCTCCACTGAATTTTCCTTTATTTCATCCCTAAGCCCACACACGGACACAACATGCTCATTGATTGCATTTACTGAAACTTTTAGAAAGCACTCTTTCAGCATGTTTAATATGTTGGAAATGGTCCTTACCATGTCCTGCTGTGCATGTGTTTCATGATGGGGAATGGAGTTCTTAGCAAAGCCAGTTAAATCAGAGAACATAAAACATTGTAGCTCCCCTCTCATTAAACAAGTTTCCAGCACCAGGGAGTTCAGCCCTGTTGGTTGATAGCTGTGCAAACCACCCACCCAGTAATCAGGCTCATGAAATGGATGTGCTTATAATGACAGTGAGAAACCTCTTTGGTGACTAGGAATATGGAAAGGAATTTTCTTTGAACTCCATTAGATCCTACCCATACTTTGGTCAATTTCAGCTATCCTGCTGTGCATTTGAACTTCGTTATTGCCCTACTCGACTTTCACTTGGTCTTCCTGCAGTGCTGAAGAAGACAGGACACTGGAGCTGAAAACAGTTATTCTTATCTCCTACTGCTTTCATAATTACATGAAGTTCACATTTGAAAAATTGCATTCCTTATGTGGATGTGTGCTTTTCATTAACAGAGGGATGCGCCACACCACCAGGAGCCAAAGCCTGAAGCTAGCACAAGTCTGTTACAGAACCTCTGAATCTTTAGCCAACTGGAATCTCTGAATCTCAGCTTTCTGGCTGAGCTAGGAGGAAGCCTGGTAACAAAGACAAGACAATGTAATTTCACCATAACAGTGCTTTTTGTTAGAGGTTATTGCAGTAGAATCCAGTGGATTCAGCTGAGATTTAAGGCAAGGTGGGAATGAGCTCTTCCCATGGCTCTGCAGAGGACTTTCCTTGATTTTCCACCTGCACTGAGTACCCCAAAGAATTCACAGGGCACAAAGATGTGGAGGGAAGTGAAGACAAAGAGTTGCAAAAGTGACTTGCCCAAGCTCATATAGTGGGTGATGTCAAGATGCTTTGTATGTCGCTTCCCTGCTCTGCCACTGGGTATGGCACACACTGTTCCCTCTTCTAATGCTCACTCCAATAAATATGGATCGTTTCAACCACTGTAATTGCCTCTGGCAGTAGACAGAAAATGACGAGCAGTCAGCTACACTACGCAGGCCATCGGTTGGATTACTTCCGTTAAAACAAGCTTCTAGACAGCTTAGGAACACTGGTGAGAAGGGAAAGAATTATGGGGAAATAACCACTTGCCAGGGGTGTTCAGGGCCTGCTGATACACAAATATACAGGTTAGAAGAAGCCTTCGAATTCTCTTAGCTGACATCCTGCATATCACAAACCTTTCCATTTACATTCAGCCCAAGATCTGGACTATGAAACCAAACTTCTCTGCTCATCTAAGTATATTTTGAAGAAAATCATCTAGTCGAGATGGAGACGTTGTCTTACCAATTCATTGAAATGCTACTGCTTAAAACCTATGGTTTCTTTCTTTCTTTTTCTTTTTTTTTTTTTTTTTTGGCTGGGGGTGTTTTCCTAATCCCTTTATGTTAATTTTAACTCTTTGGCCTTTACCATGTCTAAGGAGTCTTTTTTTGTCCTACTCCACTACAATCCTTGGAACTAAATTGATATCTAACATACTGCATGTAGCTACATACACAGTTTTTCTCCTGCAGAACAGATGATTTCTTATGGAATTAGCAGTAAATTACGTGTCTGATCTACAGAGGAGTTAAGAAGAAGAAGAAAGCATTATTGCAGTAAGCCCAGTTCTCAGTGTTCCCACAAAAACCAGCTTTCCGTCCGTATCATCTGCGTTAGCATCACATGCTAAGGGAAATACTTAGAAATAGTTGTACATCCACGTAAACAAGTTAGGAAAGGAGAGGGTGTGGTAGTGACAATCATTGCTAAATCAAGACAAGATCTAAACAGCCTTGCTTATCTTCTGAATGACTCATTTTAGGTCATGCAGATGATTTGATAGTGCAATCCTTTCTTTCCTATAGGGAAATTTTAAAGTTGCCCCTTTCCTCAAGGCCAGGTAGATGGGTTGCACCTCACAATCTCCAGTTTATTTGTACTGGGAGGGAGTGTGGCTAAAAGGTGTAAATCAAAAGTAAACATGGCCAAATGAAAGAGATCGGTCCTAACACCAGGAGTCCAGCATATTAAAGATAAATAATATTGAGTAGTAGCAGGCAAGAAAACAGCAGAACTCCAGTTATTCTCTGAATCTTCTTCTGTTTGAGTGGAGCTCTGTTGAAACGAGATACTCAATACAGATAGAGTCACAGTTTGGGGTTAAATTCAACTCTATGAAGAAGGTCATTATAAGACAGCGTTTAATGGCCACTTAAGACCTCTTTTGACAGTTCAAATAGTGCATGTCTTGTGCTAGTTCTTTGCACTCTGGGTGCCCCTTCCTGCTTATACACTAAGGCAGGAATGGAAAATATATAGAATATATTTTTATATAAAATATATACAATACATATCTCAGTGTGTCAGACAGGCTAGATTTTCTGCATGTTCTTTATGTGTTGGAAAAACAGATTTCCCTTTGACTCCCACAGCAGAGGAGAATATAGACTGCCTTGCACAAGCATGGCTATACTGGGAGATGCTATTGTTACTTTCCAGCTTCCTGGATGAAGAATTTGCTTCTTGCAAGCTGCAAAAGTCATGAAACAATTTGTAAGAAACGCTTTTACATAATACAATCAAGCAAACAACAGTAGCATAAGATTATAATTGGTTTGGCTGTGTATAATAGAAATGTGGAAGTGCATACTGCATAAATGTCAGGACTATTCAGCGCTTTTGCAAAATTTTTTGAATACACTGAGTAAAATGGAATCACAATAGTATATAAATATCTGCACAGCAGTAGAATCCATCAAAATCCCACATCTTTAGTTCATCCTCAAGAATTTCTCAAAGTGCACCAGTGCCACATAGAGACAGATGCAGGAAAACACAATACAGCTGGTAGCACTTTCACATATGGATACCCATATCCAAAGCAAACACTGAAAGTCATCTGAGGCCTGAAAACTTCAATGCAGTATGTTGCTGGTTTTGTTTCTGGCCGCATATGATTTTCAGATGGAGGAGCTGTCCTATTCACTGCTTTGATTCCACAGCATAGAATTCAGTGGATTACTCGGCGCTGATTTCAGAAAGGGTGGAAGTAATACAGATTATTTCCATTCTAAAAAACAGGTGGGCAATTTAGGTGCACTAATCCCATGGACAGCCCAGATCAGCAAGTTTCCTTGAGGTATCATTTCCCACTGAAAGCAGCAGCAGATGAATACCTAAGAAATACTAAGTATGCGGGTCAAGTCCTGGGCACTTTTGAAACTCCCCCTCATTGCCCTAGAATAGTAACCCTCTATTTTCATTCAGCTAGTATTTAGGTCCTGATCCATGTGTGGGACTGGATCGTGCTGTAGCTAGGCTGCCTTTGGTAGCTGTGCTCAAGCTTGGGTTCGTGTTCCCAGAACCAGCTGCCTTGAAGCAGTTGCTATCCCCGTCTGTTGGGGCAGAGCTCTAGGACATTAGTCTCTGCTGTGTCTGAACTCCCCCCAGACCACAGCCCCCTAGCCAATAGTGCAGATATTAAAGAGTTTGGGTTCAAAGTTTAGCTTCTGTCCCAAAGCTAAGGTCTTATGACATGCAAGTGATAAATAATAACACTTACATAAACATACATGAAAATAGAAAATAAAGTCTCCTTTCAGAACTGTTTGTGCTTTCTTAGTAATCACCACTCCTATTTACCAAGAAAAAAGGGCACACAGTAATGTCCTTTTTGAAAGCTTTGGTCCCTAGAGTAGCCTTGGGAGACAGATCTCTTTTTCCATGAGTGTTAGGGGAAGGAGGGAGTGGCCAGGCAGCTGTAGCCAGTGTACAACTCTGATGGCATATGGACAACGATCTAATGCCAAAGATCTACTGTAAAACAAAAAACAGTGTTGAGCTATGATCACATCAGTCCTTTTGCACAAATAAGGCTCCTTAAGAGGTCATGTAATCCCACAGGCACACGTCCTTGCTGCATGTGAAAAACCAGCTTTTGACTCACAACTCCCCCTTTTTCATACTGGTTGAAAGTCATCTCTGTACAAAGAAGAGCCACAAGCTCTTTGTGTCTCATTTGAGTCCTAGTTCAGAGCATGAATGGGATTTAAAAGTGAGATAGAAATCTGATAAAATCATTGCAAAAGTAAAACTACCATTTAAACAGATATTTCTGCAAGATAAACTACATCAGTGCCACCATTGTCTCCTATTCTATTTTAAAGAGCAGATCCTCAGCTCAGTGAGCAGCACAGCTCCACTGAAGTCACTTTAGCTCCACCAAGAATTTACTTGTAAGGCTTCAGCCATAAGAAGTGTCATTTTTTGGAGAACCAGCTGGGCTGACTGATAGCACACCACAGTAATTCACAAAGAACACAAACAAACCAAAATATTTTGTATGTATTGTATAAATATTAACAATAAAAGGTCAAAATACATGTAAGCATACTACAGAAGTCAAACGCAAGAACTAGAATGTTTGCCTAGGAGTTTCATTGGGAGGTGAGGGCAGGCAGTGTGAGAGCAAAGACTTGGCAACCATTAGGGACATTATTTTAAGAAGATGCTACAGGTCAAATTCTGGCATCAAATGTACACACTGGGGGGAGGTTGCTGGATAGCATCCTGCCTTCTGCCAAAACTCTCTCTCCAAAAGTTCTCTGGACCGTGCACGAATGCTGAGCCTGTGTGTCCAAACCAGAGCCAGCCAGAAATGCTCAGCTCTGCTTGCAAACCAATTGTCTGGAACTGGAGGGGACAGCTGACATAAGTGAACTCTTTGTCAAAGAACTCGGCCACTTGGCAGGGAGCTAGAAAAAGCTAACTTTTGCCAGCCTTGCACAGAGGTCACCACCCAGTGCACTGCGCTAGTGAATCTGCTCTTTGCCAGTCAGTAGGTTTGATGACATCCCATAGCTCAGAGCTGCTTGTGTTTTATTCTGAAGGCACAGTGTTCAACAGGAAAGTCTCACATGAATTAGAAGAAAAAAGCTGGAATGAGAACAGGCTTACAACCCCAGGGAGAAAACCTGCTTTAACCTCTTACATTTTGATGACCTGAATGCTCTGGCAGCCTGTGCCAGCCTCACACATCAGCATATTGTTATAGGTGATGTCATTAGCAGCAGCCTAAGTAGGATGTGAGAAGTGTCCCCATCAGTGGGCTCCTCCCGCCCAGGAGCTCAGACCAGGGACAATTTTGTCCTCTTCCATTCGGTCCACCCCAGTCCACCGTGGGTCAGGGCCTGCTCCCACCTCTCTTTGCTGCCCACTTTGTGAGCTGGCTGGGGTGTACCTGTGTCCAACTCACCTACCAGCTGATGCACAGTGTTTATGGGTGCATTATAGAATGATAGAATGGTTTGGGTTGGAAAGGATCTTTAGATCACCCAGTTCCAACCCCTCTGCCACAGGCAGGGACACCTTACACTAGACCGGATTGCTCCAAGCGCCATCCAACCTGGCCTCGAACACTGCCAGGGATGGGACAGCCACAGCTCCTCTGGGCAACTCGTGCCAGCGCCTCACCACCCTCACAGTAAAAAATTTCTTCCTTAAATCTAACCGAGATCTCCCTTTTAAGTTCCTCATACGAACCACCCATAAGGAAGACTGCTTTTTATAATGTGAAGATACATACACAAAAATACACGTGCTCATAGAGACTCTTCAGTCTCAGTCTTGGGGGACACCCAAAAGGCAAAGCCCTGACTCACGCACCAGCAGAACCTGACCCTGTTCTGGCACACCACCTCCCGCAGGCGCCGCTGACAAACCGAGACCTTAGCATGAAACGCGGAGCGAACGTTCACCCCGGCATGCCCTCCGCCCCCCGCCCCGGTCCGGCCGCGCAGCCCTCTCCCGGCCGCGCGGTGGCTCCGGGGCGCGGCGGGGGCCGGTCGTGGTGCGCGGAGGGGCGGTGCGGCCATTGGCCCCGAGCTCTCCGCCGCGGAGAATGGAGGCGCCGGCGCTGCGGGGCTTCCCTGAGGAGCAGTTTCGGGCCGCCTGCCGGGAGCTGGACCAGGCGGCGCCGGCGGCGGGAGGGCCCTGGCAGCTCCTGGTGGAGAGCATGGGCGTGAGGATCTACCGGCGGTACGACGAGGTGGGCGGGCCGGGGGAGCTCCCCCAGCGCCGGGGGCGCCCGTGCAGGGGCCCTGCCCGGCGCTGAGCCCCTCGGGGAGCGCCCGTGGCGCTTTGCGGGGCGAAGGACTCGGAGGCTCGGGGCAGCGGAGCGGGTAGAGCCGCGGGGCCCCGCACAGGGCGGCTGGGGCCCGTTGGCCGTCCAGGTGCCCCCGGCCTCGGCTCGGTTTCTCCGGGCTCCCGGAAAGCAGCTTTCAGGGTAATGCTATTAAATGCTGATAAGGAAGCGGCTCCGCTGCTGTGAACGCGTCCCTGACAGGCGGTGCGCTGGGAAGCCCGCACCCGGTGAGCCCCTGAAAGCTCGGTAAGAGCCGGTGCCTGGGGGCGTTCCTGCTGGAAGGTGCTTCCGGCCTAACGGGGTTTTCAATCGGCGAGCCCCCTGTAGCAGTGTGGGAAACTGAAGGCAGCAATTATATTTCCTGTTGGCTTTCCAGCTCCGTACTGTATTCTGGCCCACTGGTTGAAAACCTGAAATGTTCCACTCTTGGTTTAACTTTCATGTTGTAAATTGCTGGTTTTATTGAATGTCTGGTTTGCCTCCTGTAAGGTGTACTGTTCACTTCTCAAATCACAATCTGCTATTTCATACTGTTATCAAAGTCCTCCCTTTTTTAGTAGAACACATTTAATGATGTATGCCATGATTTGTCTAGCAGTGGCACAAATAGATTGGGAGAGAAGAACACCATAATTTCTTGATCTGTCTTGAGCGACAGTATAAGAACTTGAAAGTTACAGATGTAAGAATGACTGAACTGACATTAGGAGCCTACCTTTGAACATAAGGTAGAGTCCCGTATGTTTAATCAGCACAATATATAGTGCAACACTTGCACTCTAGTGACTTCTGAATAATGTGGCAGTAAATGACATTGCTACAGCTCTATTTTAACCTCTGATGGAGGGTTTAGCTATAACAAAAGTGGTGTAAAGACCTATACTGTTTGTGTATCTTTTGATAATCCTCAATTAAAAAGTATTCCAGGCACTTCCAGCTGCTGTTGGGTGGAATATGAAAGCTTTAGAAACAAGCAATATAATGTAATAGCTTGTTGTCCTAAAAGTGTGGAACTGTAGCCTGCCCACACTAAGGTACAAAGCAGACACTTCTGTGTCTTTGAGGCACGCTCTGGTAGTTTAAATGAGAAAACAGCTGCATGGCTTTCTTCTGTCCAACAGATTGAGAGGAAGCCAAAGGATATAAAGGATGGGTGAGTGTGCTGATGAACAGCAAGCTTTGCATGTCAACTGCAGCATGAAAGGTTTTGGTGAGCTTGGTTTGTTGCTTCTCAAGATGCAGCCGTCATCAAAGTCCAGGAAAAGAATAGAATATTTTTGAAGCCCCAGATTTTGTGCTCTGGCATATGCTGTTGGTCTTGGCTCAGTTTCAGGTGTGGTATTTTAAAAGTGACTTTTTCCTTGCGAAAATAAACATGGATGCCTTTAACAAAGATTGTAAGTGTGTGGGGCTGCACAGGTGCTGACCAGTTCAGGCTGGAAGCTTGTGATTGATGCTTCAGTGAAGCCACAGTAAAGATGAGTAGCTGAAGAATTTTTATCTTCTGGTGCATCAGTTCTTCATCTTCTGAGGTTGATTTGTGAAGGGGAGGGAAGAAGAAAAATCAACCATTCACTGACAGAATGGTGTATAATCCCTTCCTTCCCTTGAGAATGCTTGAATTTGACTCCTACACCGCATATTCAAAAATTCTCTTTGTTTTAATTTAGTCCTGAGCTGGTACTAACAATAGTAGAAGTGTTCTATAGGCACGGATGGAGTTTCCATATGTCAAAAGTAACATTAAAAGTATTAACATAGGAGATATCCTGCACCCCACCCCTTCAGTGCAGACAGCTTTCAGAAAGAAAGTAGCTGATAAATATTGAAGGCAGCTATAATAGTGCATTGTATATAAGCATGAACGTTGTAAAGCAACCTCCTGGGAGGTTACCTGAGATTCTTGAGCATGTTATAGAGGGTGTGGAGGCTTTGCCACAGGAATTTAATGCTTCTGGTAAGCTTTGGTGTGGGCAGGATTTATTCTACACTGACCACTGGAGATGAAAAGTGGCAATGTGTGTGAAGAAACATGCTCCCTTTGGAATGACTTACGGAGTAAAGGGTACTGGTGTAAGGGAAGGAACAACCATTGTGCAGAGCAGGTCAGCCTGTCTGGATTTACACTTTCACGTGTAGATCAAAAAGTCGAGAGGATAAGACTGCATCTCACATTGTTCTTTGAGCACATCTTTCACAGCCCTTGGGCAGATTTGTAGTATGTGCCCCACCTAACTTCCTTCAGCTGTTCTCCCTGCTGCAGAGTGCTTCCCTTTCCTGTGTGACTTTTCCTCTCCCCATTCTGTTTCCACAGCAATCAGGACTTTATGAGTATAAAATCTTCGGTGGTCTTGCTGACTGCTCCCCAAAGCTATGTGTGGATGTCTATATGGACTTAGATTTCAGAAAGCAGTGGGATCAGTATGTTAAAGGTAAGCTCCTCTAAGCCATTTAAATCCAAGCTTTATGTCCACATTGACTCTTCCCACCAGAAGTTTCTTCAGAGGTATTTAAAATTGCTGCATCCAAAGACTTTGAGGCAGACTTAAGCATCTTTTGGGATAAGGTTGCACTCTGCAAATACACAGGTAAACACTGACATTCATTGCCATATGCCTTTTTTTCTGGAATGAATTCTTTCCATGTTGATTAAAGCATATGATTGGCATCACTTTTTATGCTGGCGTACCTTGTATGTTCTAGTTGTTGTAATTCCGAAGTTAAATTTTAGTAGATGTTCTGGGGAGCAATGGAGATGGTACCACTTGCGCATCTTTACATATTGCAGTGGAGCAGTGCAATCACAGAATCTTAGGACACCAGACTGAATCAAGGATCATCTGGTCCAAACTTTCTTGGCAAAAGCAGAGACTAGACAAGATAGCCCAGCACTCTGTCCACCTGAATCTTAAAAGGTGTTGGGGAATCCACAACTTCCCAGGGAAATTGGCTCAATGGCTGATTGTTCTCATTGTGAAAAATATTCCTCTGTCTTGCACCAGTTTGATGCATGATGGAATGTCTTTTCCTGAAAGCATTGGTTGTTCTTGGCACTTTTTACAGTTAGAAATGGATGTATTGAGAGAACAGTTGGTGACTTTGTGCTTTTATAGAGAAAGGAATAACTAATTTAGTTGTGTTTATTTAATGTTGTCTGTGAAAAAGGGAGTTGAACCTGGCTGTCCATACGATGTTAAAACATCTTAAGTCAGCAGTGACAAGGCAAGGATTCAGCTGATGTAGGTATCCAATAATCCATTTATTTTAAAGATGAGAAGCCTTTCCCTGTTAAGCCTGTGCTTAAAATCAGTTCAGGCCAATGAAAATGGAACATGGTCAGAATGTTTTGCTGAACTAAGAAAAACAAAAGAACTGTTAAATGTTGTGCTTGTTAAGTCTAGGACAGCTCTGTGGAGAATGACTGCTGATGATGCCTTTGGCTGTATTGGTACAGAACCACATATTTGACTCATGTCAGTACTTGGTCAAGCTTAAGAAGCAGTGTCTTCATTGGTAAGTGTTATTTGTCAAAATAGGCAATGGATTTCTTATAGCAAAGGTCACTTTGCCATTAATGAAACAACAACATCCAGAGTGGATTTGACATTATCATACTATGATACTGATGTAAAAATACTGTTATCTTGAGTTACTTCAGTAGTTGTGAATTGCATTTAGAACTGAATACTTTTAAACAAACACTGCTTTTTTTCTCAATGCCTCCTTAAAGAAAGGAAAGGAAGCAGTTCAGGGAAGCTACACCCTGAAATTAAAAACTAGATAATGTTGCAAAGCTGGCGTTTACATAATTGCTGACCATGGTATATTCATCTGTGAATTTGTACTTGTGCTGGTACTTCAAGTCCAGTGTCTCAAGTGTCTCACAGAAGTTAACTCTTGGAAGGTTACAAACATAATGTTAATGCTTTCCTTTTAGCTTAACAATTGACACAAACCCACCCATTCTTCAGAACTCTACATGGGATGAAACAGTGCCAGCAGCTGTTTTCAGTGTTACTGATATAAGCTCAGGTTTTTTCCTTTCATACTGAGGGAGAAAAACCAGACCACTTTGATTCTGAGCCTTCTTGCTCTTTGTTTTACTGTCTGTATTCCGTGTTGCTCTTAGAGCTATGAATAATGGCAGTGCAAAGAAGAGGTCTCTGCTGAACTGCTGTCTGGAATTGAAATAAAAACGTGACCAGAGTAGATGTAGCTGCCTTTTTAGCTGAAAAGGTAATTGCTTCTGCACACAGCATAAGAGGAACTAATCTCTGTCCTCTAGTTCTGTTCAGCAAAACTCTTTCTGAAGGCCTGACTAGAAGCAGGTTCCTACAAGTACTTCAGATTGTTGTGCTTTGATCTGTTCTTGCCAGGGGTTTGCCTGAGGCCTCAAAAACTTTGGTACCAGACTGTTACTGTTGTATTGCTGTTAGTAGCCTGGCTGTTTCCAAAGCAGGCTCCTTGCTCTCCTGAAGATGTGGACATTCTGAGGCCACGTTCTGAGTGTGGAAGCTGCCAATTCAGCAGGAAGGCTGTGACTAAACTGTGGAATAGTGATTGAGGTACCGTACGCTTCTGTGGCATGATCCAGAATGCTGGGCCAGAGGTGTATTGAAATTTACTATTCCTGATTGCAAGAGTCCTGATTGAGCTCATGGTAAAACAGTTTAATGGTAATAACTGACTGCTAAAGCAGCAAATGCAGCTGTGCCTATTATGAATAGAAAAGCCTTGTGATTGATTGTAGTAATGCTAAGTGAAGTCTGGCTATTGATGAAAATAGGCTGTATTCTGCTTTGGCCAGAAGCTGCCCACTAGCATTGACAGACTAAAGTGATACAGATGGGACATGACTTACCGATTGTGTGTTTTTAACATAATTGCAAAGATACAAAGGTAGGTGTGTTAGTGGCTTTGAGTTGCACTGAGATCTTTAAAATACTGTCTTTATCCCCCAAATGAAGGAAAACTCTGCAGTTAGGAATGAAAGTAAAGCTAATATACCAGTGCTCCACTGACCTCTGGTGGATAGCATAATGCTCCAACCTGGAGAAGAAGAGCTGTTTTTGTGGGTGACAGCTGACTTGCAGGGCATGCTAGCAGAAGCCTGGTTTGGAACATCTTACATAGGGGAAAAGTCTTCCATCAGTGACACTCTTCCTTCCTTAGCAATGAGAATATCAGTCTCTTCAGCCTTATTTTCAACAGAACCCCACTGAAAGTGATGTGCAGGTGCATTAGATCTGCAGGATACACAGTACCTTGGGCAGAAATCTGCTCTAAAGGAGGAAAGCTCATTCTGACTGCTTATATGAACCACCTCCCTGGATCACACCCATGATAATGCATCCATGTAATGACCAGTCCCTAACAGACAGGAGTTCACCAGGCTCAGCCTCATGGCTTATCAGATCCATTTGCCTGATAATGGCAGTTACTGCCTCAAGGGAATAAGCTGTACAGTAATCAGCTTTTCAAACTCCATTATGTAGTTTGGCTTTAACTGTTTTCTTCTCCTTTTTGCCACACTACTGTCTGGCTGAGTCACTGCCATGATTTGAGGAGTATTCTTAGATTTTCTTTCTCTTTTCCTATGCAGTTGCCTCTCACACTTTTCCTATGCAATTGCCTTCTGGCTGAGTTTCCAGGCAGACTGAAGGTGTGATGAAGGCTTGTAAACTGCTCAAGCTTCTTGTTGACTGTTGCCTGTATATACTGCTGTGAAATTCCTAATAGCTTTTCCAAACTTCATTAATCCCTCATGTAAGACCTCTTCTTACATGACAAGCAGTGCTTGTCCTAGTTCCGTGTTAACTCAGAATCATTTACAAGGATAGTTACATGCTTGTGAAAAAGCATACTGTACTTGTGGCTCAGATTTATGCAGAATATGGACATATGAGGGAAAAGCTTTGAGAGGGAAAGGCTGTGGATGAGCTCACTGTCTGAAAGGAATTTGACTTTGCCTCCCCCCAGCATTGTTTTGTGCTTTGTTTGGGTCTTTTAATCAACTAATTCAATAGCAGCAGAAAATCAGGCCACTTATTTTTGTGTATTTGGTTCCTGCACAACCCTGGTACAGAACTCTTTTTAATGCCTCCTGCTGCTACAACTTTACATACGTATCAGTTTTGATATAAGGATGCCATGTAAAATGTGTTCGTGTCAGAAATCTGAGCAGCTCTCGGTCCTGTTGCAGTAGAAATTAAAAATACCTAACCATCTTCCTTTTTCAACTGCAGAGCTGCATGAGAAAACCTATGATGGTGAAAACGTAATCTACTGGGAAGTGAAGTACCCTTTCCCCCTCTCAAACAGAGATGTATCCTTTCAAGCTTTTTGTTCTCTTTCACTCTTTGTCACTTGATCCTCCAAGGATCCCGACAGTGTACTGATTCTACTGCTCTGCTGCACATCATCTAAGGTCTTGTAGTCATCATGTGCCATGAATATGTATAACATGAAGGAGAGTGGGGTGCCTCTTCCCACACACAACTAAAGCTCACATAACTGGATTGAATCCTGTAGAAGCATAAGGAATTACTTGAAGGGGCTGGTGTTTATGATGGAATTCACTTGTCAATTCATCATTTGTCAAACTGACACTGTTTTGACATGCCTCCTCAACTTGAACACAGTATGTCTATATCCGTGAATGTCGAGAGATGGATGTTGCTGGGCGGAAGGTCTGGGTTGTGTTAGCTCGGAGTGTGTCTGTTCCTCAGTGTCCTGAGAAGCCCGGTATTATCAGAGTTAAAAACTACAAACAAAGCCTGGCAATCGAAAGTGATGGCAAGACTGGATCTAAAGGTAAGAGGTCAAGAAAGTGTGATCACAAGTCATGTAGCCAAAGAATGTATATATTAGCAAGATGCACAAAGAGGAAGACTGGAAATTTTAACCTAAACCCAGTTACTGTAAAGTGAATGTACTGAGCACTGGGTGTACTTTAAAATAAATGAAGCTTTTAGAAATGCCCAGTGCAATGTGCTGCTGTTAAGAATCTTTTATTTAGCGGGCTGGGTAGTTAAGAACGAACTACTGACCACTTCATTCTGGCCCTCCATTTATCTTCCAGTTCAGTTCTTTCAGTTCAGTTGGATAGAGTCTGATGCCAGCTGCAGTCTTTTGAACTCAGCAATGACTGAAGTGTCAGGTTTAACAGATGTATAGATTAAAGGGTTTGCCTAGAGCTTGACTCCTGTCTGAGATCAATCCTTTAAACACAATCTTATTTTAAAAGACATGCTGCCTAAAATAGTTTGCAGTAGTCTAAGTTAATATTAAGTCACTCTCAAGCTTCCCAGAGGTTACCTGGGAATGGCTGTGCTTATTTCACATTCCACTTCAGCATAAGTTGACTATTTTGTGAAGAAATGAGAGCAGAACTGTTGTACTTGGTGCTTCAGTCATGCACATCGACAGCTTCTGTCATGGGCTATGAAAAATGGGCTATGACTGGATAACGTTCTGGTAATTTCTCTGTCCTCTCTAGTGTATATGTACTATTTTGATAACCCTGGTGGCATGATTCCATCGTGGCTGGTCAATTGGGCTGCCAAGGTAGGTAATGGCTGACAGCACAATTGTCTTTGGCTAATCTGTTTCAAATGGTGCATTCACTGCATCATACCTTCTTCTGCATGGTGGGTAGAATTATTTTCTTTCTGAAATGGATGTATTGACCTGTGTAACAGAGTCCCATTTTTAGAGAATCGCTGTTGTCTGCTCTCACTGCAGTTGTCTTCATTTTTGGTTTTGTTTTTTAAAGTCCTGTCAAATTCCCTTGGTTAGTCAACCAGGCAGTTACATTTCTACAACAAAACCAAGAAACCCATCTTCCAAAGCATAAGCGAATAAACTTAACACAAGGAAACTTCAATAATGTAGTCTATTCATGAAGTATGAAAGGAATGGTCTGCTGCCTTATACCACATCTTAGAATTGTCCCGAATTAAAGGCTTTTATCTGTAGAGGGGGAATTCTTATTCTGCTTATAGTTTTTCTTGGCTCCATTATGCAAGAATGACTTTTCCACTTTTCTCTTTACAGAGTGGTGTGCCTGCTTTCTTGAAGGATATGCAGAAAGCTTGCCGTAATTATTCTAAGAGCACGTAGGTCAAAGTTGGTTTCAGTTGCTTAATTCCTAGAGCTCTGCATTTTCAGGAGTGGCTATGATATATTACACTGGATAAAATCTACCTCTAATATTGGAAAGTTATTATAGTTGGTTTATGCCTTGAATTTTATTAGATCTTTGTTTCTATCTCCAACTGAAGAGCTAGCCGCTGACAAGGTAACAGCAGCGTCAGCTGCATCCTTTGGAAAGAACATAAGTTGAGCCTTGTCCCTCATGCTTTGCTTCTGCTGATTGTCACGTGCCAGTCAGAAGAGTTCTGTTGTCTCAAATATTGCATGGTTGGACAAGAGACAACGGTCTTGCAAGAAGAAACATCTGAACTTGGTCTGAAAATTCTCTGCATGTCTTATGCCTGGATCTGCCTTCATGGCCTTGCAGGGTGGTTGCCTACTGAAAATGGGTAATGGAACTTAGCATTGCTTAGGAGGAAACACTTTTGCTACTCCAGTTTTAAATTCTTAAACTGTGTGCTATAAACCTATAAAATGCTGAGGACATGCAGGTAAATTACTAGAAGTCTACATCAGGAACTGGAACTCTGCATTATGCTTCTTTATAGTGGCTTTAAATCCAGAGCTAAAAGGACTTGTGCCTAAAGCCTTGCATTCACATCTCAATACCCCTGTATGCAAAGGAAAGACCATTTGCTGTATCCAGCTAGAAAAAAGGAGGAGTTGGCTTCCATATCTAATTTAAAGGGAACAAGTTATATCTTCAGAGTCAGTACCTTATCTGGAAAGCAGCTTGGGTACCAATTTGAGACTGGAAGTAATTTTAAACTGGATGCCTGTAACTCATCGTGACTGAACCTGATGTGAAATTTGGCCTTGCTTGCATTTTGAAGTTTCATGCTGCTGCGAATAACGGAGCTGTAATTTTGGATGGTGATCCACTGAAAGCACAACAGAGCAGGAAATTACATTTCCAGCACCTTTGCAGGAGGCAGAGGGGTGGTGGAGTGCATAAAAGATGAGAGGGCCTCAATCTCAGGGATTTAACATATTCTGCATTGTTACTGAATCTAATTCTGCTACTGAACAAATCTTGTACTGGGGTATCTCTGTCCTGTTAAAAAACTGGTTGGAGTGATTGCCTTTATCCTTTGTGTACATACTCATTTCTAATAAATCATTATTCCATCCATGTGGTGTTCTTGTTCATTCTCTCACATTCAAAAGTGGCCACGCTGGGCAGGTAACAAATGACAGTCTGATATCATGGACTGCTTTTTAAAGGCTTTTGAAAGAATAACTAAGTAGGATTCCATGTATTCTGAAGAGCTTGCTGCCAGCAATTTAGGCATCTTTCGAGTGTTTTTGGCTCAGAGACCATTACAGAATTCAATATTACAGTGTTAGACAATTTTCAATCCATTTTAAATTTAGCTGTCACGTTTTTTTTTTCTCTAGCAGATAAAGAACAGACATGGAGAGAGAATAGTTCTGAAGCATAGTTCTTTTCCCATGGTTTTTGCCCATGTGTGCTTTCTGGAGGTGGAGCCAAATTTTTATGTATATGTACTGAAAATGAATTATCTCCATCCTACCAAGAATATGATGGTATTTCACCTGAGTACATAAATTCTCCAATTTTTATTTGCAGTGTTGGAACAAAAAATACCTTCAGAAAGCATTTTAGTAGTGTGGTAAGTCTGTAAGAATTCAAATGTGGTATGCAGTCAAAAGAATACCACAGTTGCTTTTGAACAACACAATGTGGATACAAGTTAATGTTCTGAAGCCCAGCAGCAATGGTGTGACTGGGGAGATTGTTCAGAAAGAAGATAGAAAATCAAAACAAACTGTTCTAGACTTGATGTAACAGCACTTAAGAAGGGGACTAGCTGAGGATGGATCTTCCTGGAGCAATGATGCAAATTAAGTGATTTCCAATTCCTTCTGAACACAACTGACCTCTGTGCTGCAATACAAACCCTGTCTCTAACTGTGAACCTACCTTAAAACACAGTTTCAAGGTTAGCAAGAATTGTGTATGTAGCAAGCTGAGTTTGTGCACAGAGGTGAATCATGTACAGATGGGTTCTCTCATCCTTTTTCTCCAACCAATCCATAACTTTGTTAATAAATAAAATGCAAACAGGAGAGAAGGCACTTTATGTTCATAAATTCACAGTCACATCTTTGTCATTACAGTTGTTTGTCATCATGACAGACTACATTTTTCTCCAGTGGGCTGAAAGAATAAGACTGAGCATTCAAGAGGGTGAATGGCTCCATTGTTAATCTTGCTGAAAACCTGATTTCCTACAGACCCCACACAGAGTATAGAATACACAACCTCTGCTCATGTATCCTTATTAAACTGTTACACAGACAGTTTTTTTGTGCTGTACACAACTTCCCAAATCAAAACACATTTGATTAAACAGTACCTCCGTAAGGAGTGATGTTATAACAAACTGAATATAAACCATTCTTCCACATTGTGTTCTAGGCATTCAAATCCATTCTTTCCATGTGATCTTGCTTTAAACTATTGTATTTGAGTTGGAAGGCAAAGCAAAGGAAAGATTCTGAGTAACCCAAAGTCAACATAGTGAATGATGTCAGATATGCAATCACTGCAGTGCTGCCTCTCAGAAGATGATGTGTAAAGGGAAACACAATTTGTCTTTGCTCAGGAAACATCTGGTTGGTACTTTATTTCTCAAGCAGGTTGATGGCAGTGTTTTTTATTTAGTGGGACAGAAATGTGGGAAGATAGAGGGATAGGCTTCTGGTATGAATGCACAGTAGTAGATATATCTTCTCACCAACACTTGTTTCCATTCTGTTAATTTTCTATGTATAAAGAACATTTTCAAATGGGGTCTAATGGTATTTAGATTTCACTTAGCTGAGACTAATCTCTCCCTGAGCATGGATTTGCCTTCCCTAAACAGAAAGATATTTCATAACCAAGTTTGGTGCCCCGCTGTAGTCTTCTGATCAGAGGAAATTAGTAGACTTTCAGACAGAGCACTGGTTTTCGTTCATCTCTTAAAAATTAAAACACACTGAAAACTTTCATGCAAAACCAGAAAGGAAGGCTTCCGATATGAGGTAAATTGTTAGAAGTCTGGATGGACTGTGTGGAAGATAAATGCTTTTTGGGGAGCAGTAACAAGAATAAATCTCTATAGCATGACGAGTGTTGCTGGAATACTCATACCACTCTGTCTTGCAACTGCAGATTCAGGAGGAATCTTGACCAACAAGGTAAATAGAGCTGGTGTTTAAGCATCCAACTAATTCTTCTCTGCAGTTTCCAATCAACATATGAATTAGCATTACAAATGAACAAACATGCGCACATAAAGAGAATGTCACCTTTCTCAGTTCAGCATTCCCTGTTCTTTGAGAACTTGACCATAAACAAGTAATTCTCGTCTGGAATCTGGATTACAAAAGTAGCCTGGGGTCCTGCTGTGAGACAGAAACATTTTAAATAGGAGCAACTCTCCACTGGAAACCTTCATTTCCAAAGTAAGAACAACTGCATCCTGTGAATAAGTGTTTCAGTGGAACATGCCATCATAAGCAATTACATTGAAGGGCCTTGAATATAAATATTAATTTTAGCCCTGTGAAAAATTTCCTGCACCCTTGCTGTGTAAGCAGTTAAACTGAAAGCTGTGCCTGCAGTTGGAGCACAAGTACCTATAACATTAAGAATTGAGTTTGCCTTTGTCCTCACTGGATTTCGTGCAGATTTTTAGATTTTTCTAAGGCCTATTTCATTGCTGGAAGCAGAAGAGGGTCTATTATGGGCTTTGTGACACTGGAAGTGTCAGCTTTTGCCCCAAGCTTAATTCTCTTATTATTCCTCATCTATGAAAGAAATTCCTGAGAATGAATCATTTTAATAGTCTGTGGTGTTCCTGAAATGACTAGTTTGGGATTGTAGCACTTCTCCCATAATACATAAGGCCAAGGATTATGTCTGTGCTGTACATACTTTCAGTAGATGCCTGCTGTTCAGTTACAAGGATCACTGCATTTCTGCCAAAGCATATCTTGAAAGGTTTTCAGTCTTCCCCTATTTCACCTAGAGTTGTAAGGGTTTTGGCTTTTAATATTCCTAGTGCATATACATATCTTCAAAGCATGATAGAAATTGTAATTGGCTGTAAGTTGATGTTCCATATTCAACTGAAACTTGGAGGCTGGGTTTAAGAATGGGTTTGAAACAGTTTTTATTAAGACCAGGCTGCTGCTGTGCATTTTAAAAGTTAATGTGTTTTCTCAGCATGGAAATCATATAATTGATTTGTACATTCAAGTTGAGAGCATGATCCCGCAGGAAGCCAAAATTGCCTGGCCAACCCTTTTGCCCTGTGCAAGGCTCATATGATGCTGTTCACCTATTCAAATAAAAACAAACAGTAGGAACATTTCTTCAGCAGGAAATTACTTTGACACTAAAAGAGTCTATTGTCTAATCGTGAGGTGGGTACGTGAAAGGGTACATTGCCTTCCACTCATTTTTTGTCTTAACATGGGAATAAACTGACCCTTGATAACATTTGAGGCGTGGTTGTAGGAACCATGAAGTTGAGAACATTATCACTGAATAATGAGCTTGATTAATTCACTACAGGGACAAGCAGTGCGTCCATAGCTTAGAGAAAGGACCTTAAAATCCATTTGAAACAAGTTAAAGAGTAAGAATAAACAAGTAATCTGAGGACCCTTTAAGGTCTTTCAGCAAAGACAGGCCTAGAAATGCCTGCCAGATCACCAAATGCAATTACAGGCATCACATGATGTAAATCATTCCTTTTCATAAAGTACATTTCACAAGCATGTGTTTAACCCATCTTGTCTTTCAAACTAGTAATCCTGTATGCTGAATATCTTTGCTAGTAAGTTTATTGTGAACAGATGACTTGAGTAGAGAACTAATCTTGCTCTTCATTATTATGATCAGCAGATAGCTGATACTTCATGACAGTATAAAGGAAGTGTTTTTTCATACTAGTGCTAATTCAGCAGTGAAAGAAGTTGGTGTGAGGCACTTGAAATCTACGGTTTTGGAGATACTCAAAGCTCAGCTGAACAAGGGCCTGGGCAATTTATCTGACCTTGAAAGTAAAGCCAGCTTCAAATCTGGTGCTGCACTGGGCTGCAGGTTGGGCCAGATGATGAGATGGTCCCTTATGTCCCTTTCAAGTTGAATTATTATATGACTTTTAATGATAGTAAATCCAGGAGATTACAGTGTGAATCCTTCTGAGAAGGAAGCATTATTTTCTTTCTAAATGCTGTTATTTAACAGACCAACTTGAATGAGCTAAATTCCTGTGATACGCACCAAGATGCACAAGTATATGAAAATCCTATAATCAAGATCTGTATTAGAGGCAGGTACACATGTGTTTTTGACAGGATGCTTCTGTAGGCTTGCATTATTGCTTTAGTTTAGTATTTTAACTAAAATTATTAGTAGGAGTTGGTAAGAAATCTGGGAAATTTAAACTAAATTAAAGTAGACTTTCTTAATCTTTGGTAGTGAGGCTTCATACAATAAATACAATATCAAGTGTAAATGTGGTAACTGCTTTTGGAAAGGGACAGCAGCAGCAAACTGAGACTGTGCTGCACACTCAGAGGAAAGTCACTGAGACTCTCTTTTTGTCAGATATATATTCAGTCATATTTAATTAAAATTAAATTAATATTAAAGGATAATTAGTGTTAGTAAGTAGAGTCTTCACCAGATCTGGTGCTCCTTACCAGCTTAATTCAGTACTTAGCAGTAGAGATTAAGAAATCTCTGTGTTGATTCTATAATGGACTTCTCTCCAAATGGTCCACTGAGGAATATTTACTGGTGAATATAGTGTCCTTTACTGTCACGTGCCTTTCCCTTTCCCTTCCCCCTTCAATATTATGTCAACATTTGGGATAAGCCCAAATTCTAATGTGTGATCCGACCTCCTGACATCTTAGCCCAGTGAGCTACCAACTTAGCCATGCTTCCTGCTCTGGAGAGTAAAGCACAAACATCACTCTCAAGGATCTTCTTCTACCCACCTATTATTTTAACACCTCTCAATGCTTGTGCATTTTGGTGTATTATAAAAATCTTGGATGCATTTTCATTCCCCAAATATGTATGTGGATCTGTGTATCTGGATTTATGTGGAAATAAGAATTACGCGTTTTGGAAGTGGTAAATGTTGAACTAAGAAAAATTAAACGGAAAAGTACAAACTGGACTGAAATCAGTATTGAATATGAAATTATGTTGGTCATCATTAAGCAGCATTCTGAAAATATAATAGTTTTGTGTTTAAAATGACATGATAAAGTATATGCACTGTATTTTATAATAAACCAGGTCATTTCTTCAGGTACATTTGTCTCTTTTTTCATTAAGCAGAGACATATTTTGAAATCATGGCATTTTTGGCTTGTGCCAACTCATCAAAGAGCAAAACTGTTTGCTAGGGTCCCAGTAAATACTGTCTTCTGGCTTTTAAAACGTATTAGTTTAGCACTGCTCACTAATGGAAATGCCGTGCTGTTAGAGCATTCTCTCCTGCATAAGTTTCCTGCTTTCTCCTAATATTTCTTTTAAAGGTTAAAAGAAATAATCTGCCTTGCTCCACCCTTGCCTTGCACAGAGGCTTCAATTCAAACACCATTTTGTTTTGGAGTAAGAAGTTCATTGCCTACAGTAGCAAACAAGGAGGAAAACAAGAAATGGTCCCTTGGAACTTAAGTGGCAGTATCAGTAATATGCCTTCTGCAGCTTCCACAGCAGAGACCAAATGAATGAAGTACCAGCGCACTGGGCTAGTGCAGGCTATTTTTGGTAGTGAAGCTCATTTGCATCACTGGGAATATTAGAGGAAATGCAGATACTGTGGAAGGCTGTTCTGTCGTCACATGCTTTTAGGTGGGTTAAAAGGACAATACTGAGTGTTTCACTTTGGATTTCTCTCTGGCAGTTGCTGTTTCTCAAGCATGATGGTGGGTTTATCCACATCATCTACATTGCCTCATAAACAGCAATTTATTTCAAGTACTAATGAAGTCTATAATGTGGCAAAAGTACATAAATAAGCAGTGGAATAAGTATAGATTTTTCACTCAGCTTTAAAAGATACTGGAAATCTATTGGATTAATTTCAAATGCAAATAGAAAATAGTGAAGCTTTCCTTCATCATTTTCATTCCACTTCTCAAATTTTAATTATTAAAATAAAATGGAGCTAGAGAAAGATGTAAAAAGAGGGATAGCAGCAAGGGAAATAAATTTCAGGTTGGGGGGAAAACTGGGGCAGTACTCCAATGGTCATGGAAAAATAAGGAAAACAGTATTTTACTTTTAAATTGTGAAAGAAATTGAAGATTTTTCAGCTATAAACAGCCTGTTCGACTGCTGCAAAGCAGCTAATACTCTGCACAAAACAGAGACAAGGTATTAAAACTGCAGAAGCAAAAAAACCCCTTCCTTTCTCCCAGTTGTATGGCACAAGCAGGAGTGGAAAGTCAATCCCCTGACACTGTTTTAGAATTGAAGATTGTCTTTGATCCAGAGCATTACTTCCTTCTCAGCAAACCCCTGAGAATAATCGTGCCTCTTTTCCCCATTGACTTGGATCACTCTGCCTATGTGAAGATTTGCTTTACAGAGCAGCATAGTCCAGGTACAAAAATGTTTATCTCTCCCAGCCATTTATGATAATACCTAGTAAAGAGACTGAAGTCCCATTTTGAAGCCAGCAATCTCTAAGTAAAGGAACCCTGGCTGCCATATTACTTCAAATACTATTTTACTTGTATTAGAAGGCCACAGTTTGGGAAGCCAAAAGCATAGAAAGAAACGTATTTATTATCATCCTAACTTTGGCTTCAGTAGAGCTATCTAGAGAGCTAACAGCATCTGCACAGGAAATAAGATCTTTAGTTACTGAACTAAAGACAGCAGATGCTGATTATTTGAGGAAGCTGACAAACAAACCTAATGTGTCCCGATCCAGTGGATGCTATTGCTCAACTGGCAGCCTCATTGTCTTACAGTGACCTTGTACACGCAGCCTGGTGAGCCAACTGGCAGAGGCTGCAAGCTCAGGGTTACTGACTCTGAAATGTGGCAAAGGGGAAGGAAACCAGCAATACCTATGCACAGAAAGGCATGCCTGTGAAGTAAAAGAGGGCAAAGCAGCACCTGGAAAAGGGCAGTAAATAGAGCTTCATAGTGAGGAAAGACTACAGGAAACTGGGTACCCAAACACAGTAGAACCAGGAAGGCATATCAAAGCACTAGGAAAGCGCCGCAGGTACAGCCTGAAAAACAAGGGCACCATCGGGCACACGCTGCTCACTGCCCTGGGCAGGCTCCAGCACCAGGGATTTGGGACATAGAAGCAATGTGGACACACTATCTTTTTTGTTTGTTTTTTTGTTTGTTTTTCTGAGAAGTCACATCAGCATTTGGTTTCCTTTTTCCTGATACTTTCCTGATTTTTCCCACAGGGTTGGAAAAAGACCAGAAAAATTAAAAGAAGAGGAATTTGGTTTGAAAGAACCAGAAGTATTTTGCTAATTCATGTTATCCAGAGGCTAAAGTACAGCTGTGAAGTGAAAGAAGTAGGATGTGGCCATTACTGGAAGAAGACACTGGGCAAATTCTGAGCTGGGAGTCTAGGTTCCTAGGGAGGACCCTCACTCAGGTCTATGACAGAATCCACTCACACAGAGGTACATTCTTGTGTATTACACAGAAGTGTCACCCTGCAATTTCGCTGTGCAATGAATCAGAAAGCTCAACATAATATAATATATAATATTATATTATAATGTGTCAATACCCTCCTTACACGAATTCACATGCACAAAACATGGATTTCTGTTAGCTGATAGTAAGCATCTTAGAAAATCTGTTCTCTGATTTCATGACCGCAAAGACCGCAAATATGTCAAAACCAAGTAAATACTAAGATTTGGTGACTGGAAGTTTTAGGTCTCCCAAAAATCATCATGAGTTCTCAACTTTGCTCTTAGAGATACTAAACATTCTGTAACTGTCTACCGTAAACACAGGCTGAAGTCCTACATAAGGCAGTGGGAGTTTTGCTTTGCCTTCCACCCATCCAGTCTCTTTTCAGTTCCTGTTCATTTCCAGTGTGACAAAGGAAATGAATTCTTTTTATCCTATGAAGTTTTGCTGGTCACCATGTGAATAAGGAAGCACTCAGCTTCATATTTTCATAAACTGCTAATAAAAACACAATGGATGAAATGTCATTTAGTCTTTCAAATTTCTAGCTGATCATATCTTTTGGATAATTAGACAAAACTGCCCAGATTATCATGAAATATTTCTTCTCCCCTCTCCAAATTCACCAAATAATTTGTATTTCTTTAAGCAAATGAAAAATTTGACAGAGTTCTTTATTGCAGTGCCTGTTCTGTCCTTGTTAGGTCTGATTAAACACCTGAATCCTTGGAGATCCCAAAATCTGGAGAAGTACCTGCTTGTCTGTGACTTCATCTCTCGGTATCTCCACTCAGCCATACATTCTGATGTCTTCTCACTCCTTCACTCCTCCTTTATTCAAACAGTGACAGAGCAGCCACCTATCAGAGTCTCCCCGCCAGTCTCTTTGCTATGCTCACAAGTGAGATGTGCATTTTCTAGTATACAACCTACTTTTTCTCTGTTTCAGGGCTTATGTTTACTAAATCTTTACAGAGCTTTAACATTAGGCACTCTTCTGAGCCAAACCCACAGGGAAATGAACGGCCCTTAGAAACTCGTCACATTTTTCAAATCACTTTCCAATATGAGCAGCAGAGATTACAAAAAACGTGTCATCTTGTCCTCCTGAGGAGAATCTCTGAGAGTGAAGAAGGGGAGGAATCTACAGATAAACTCTCCTCAGGAGATATGTGTCTAGTCAACCTGTTACGGCTGTAAGTTATTCTCCAAACGTGAGCAGAGCATATTTTGAAACGCACTGATTTTCTCAGTTTAAGCAGCGCCTGTGAGGAGTTCCCGGGTGTTTTTGGTGACACCTGGTGGTGATGACTGTGTGAAACAGAGTTCCTGCAGAACAATAATCACAGCCTGCGGCACCACCTAGCTCTGAATTTGGCGTTTGCTTCTTGCTTTGTAAAATTATGGCTGTGAAACTTGCCACAAATAGTGCACAGGGACAGGAAACCTTCCTGAAAAGTTCTGGGTGACAAATGAGCTGTTAGCTTGACTTTTCCCTGCAGTGCTGCAGAAGGCAACATCCTGAAATGTTTTCTCCCCCTGCTGAGCACTCTGGTTTGCAGTCTTATCATGTATGAGCTGAACTTCAGGCAGCTTCAAAGAGAACCATTTTAAACCAAACGAAGAAAATGCACAGTCCCCAACACTGTATCTGCAAGTGGCAGATACTGCCTTCGTTTACAAAGGCAGATCATAAAGTACATTCACTTTGCATCTAATTCATTGTGAGCTAAGAATTTGTGAAAGATAATTATTTATTTTAACTATTTTATTAAAATTAAGGCCCAAAGCAAATCTGTTCAGGTTGTGGACATGTAATGACAGAAATCTTTCAAAGTGTCTGGTCTTTTAGAGACAAATCTGTAAAGGTCACTTAATATTTATGTTCTTCTCTTTACACCATCTTTTACATGGGCGTAATTACTGTGCAGAAGATTGATGGTTTCCAGGAACACTGAAATTCCCCATTGGAGCACATTACTGATGTAAGTCAAATTAGGATGTAAAAGATATTGGGAAGAGACATTTATTCCTCTTTAAGGATGTTATTCATAGTAATACATCTGCAAGATAAGAAAGATAATGAAAGAAAAAGAGGGACAAGAAGTAAATGCAGCAGTAGATTTGGACTGTGTAACTGCTGTTTCTGTTTTAAATCAACAGAAAGAGTGAACTGGAACTGGGCTGTGCTTTTTCTCCCCATTGGCTTGTAAACATAGAATCATAGAATGGTTTGGGTTGGAAGGGACCTTAAAGATCACCCAGTTCCAGCCCCTTGCCACAATTCATTTAACATGATTCATTTAACTCAAATTTCCACCAGTAAATGCAGCAACACTCAATCAGAAGTCAAGATACTGTCTCTCTGGCTTCACAGTATGTAAATACATGAATAGGATCTTCATCACATCCAGGGAAACAGATTCAAATACTGTTTCCTACCTCCTGGGAACTGACAGATACTAATTGCAGGCAGCCATATCTCACAGCTCTGGAGACAAGATAAACATTTTAGCAACATCACTGGATCAATCATGCTGGTCACAGCTGACAATGAACCAACCAGAGGAATAAACACCACTGTGCTATTTTGTATTTTAGAAAAGGGGTTGATGAGTTTTGTCTTCCTGGGGGAAAGACCATTTTTTGATATTCTTTGAACACAGAAATTGCACAAAACTGAGCTTTGTCTTATCAATATTCTGTGTGAAAGGGCATGGAATATGTTTCATTAGAGCTATAAAAACCAATTTGCAAATTGGAAGGAGAAATAATAAAGATTAATTCAAAATTATAGCTGTTGTAACCAAACAATACACTGCCATTCAATCATTCTAATGTAGCTTATTTAGCTAATTGTTTAACAAAAAAATCTAAAGCTTAAAACACAATGAAAGTTTTCCTGAGCCTTAAACTTTACAGCACAAATCTCCAAGTTCTTTTTCTAACTCAGAAATAGAAAGACATTATAAAAATCTGCAATGTAGAGCAATGTCTGGTTTAGGCAAAGGCTGCTCTATTGCATATTGTCATGACTTGGCATAGAAAAATGCCCTCTTATTACTCTCCAACTCTTCCAAACTCTTCTTTCAGCAAACCTGTTTTTAAACTGAGGTGCTGGCCTGAACTAACCTCTCCTTTAGTGAGATCACTCCAAAGAAACCCAAAAACCTTAGTACATTGGGAAAAACCTGACTGCTTCATTCCATAGGCTTTTTGAACTGCACCATTATGATGGTGTTTTCAAATCATAGAGCGTAATAAATACATTTCACAATAAGTAATCTTAATGTCTCAACATTTCTCATGGAGTGAAATGCTAACCAACCTGAGCAGGAAGATCAGAGTACAGATACTTCACTTGGCTTTTATAATATAAAAACACAGCATCTTATAAATAAACCCAGAAGGATTTTAAGCATTGTCCAAAATACCATTCACAGAAGTTTCTTACAGTTTGCAGTTTCTCACTGACACTTACTGAGGTTTAATATTAGCAATATCTCAGACTGAAACCTTTTCTCATGCATGAATAAATGTTGGCTCAAGAGAAGGATTCTGCCACTGGCATTTTAATTTGAGGAGAATAGGGTCTGGAAGGATCTGGATTATTCTCTCTCAAAAAGATCAAGATTATTCACTGTCACTCTTACAAATTATATGTCAAAAGAACATTCTATGTCACCATGCAGATAATGGTAAAAATGTGTAAGGGTTTGCTTCTAAAGAGATACACTGTAAGGACCCTGTTTGTGAAAAGTCAGAGGGAGAAAAGGAACTAGTGTGTAATTAAAGTGACTTACTAGTTCTGTCCATAAAATCTTGATTCTGCCCGAAGGAGCAAGAAGTCATGAAGTGCAGAGAAGGGGAAAGAGTCCTCGTGGCTGAAATGAAATGAGAGAATATGACTTAATAATCAGTAATAATTGCTACTAAAATGTGCTTTCATTAATTTATCTTGATGTGCTTTCATGAACAGTTAAATATCATTATTTCCATTTTAAAGACAGAACACAAGAAAAAGTGATCCACTCCATCAACAGCAGAACAAGAAATGTAACCCAAGTTTCCTGGATCAGTCATTACAAAACTCTGCAAGATTCTTTGTCTTTATCATAAAATGAACAGCATATGGTCAACTGTACAACCCTCCTTTGGGTGAAGCTTCACTCAAGTTTCTTCATCCAAGTTCACTCACACAAACATTTAATAGTCAAAACTTTGTATCAGCAAAGAAGTATGTCTGGTCCACAATCAAGAAGTGTTTGGATGAAAGCAAGAGACAAAGATCCATCTTTGATATTCCTTAAATGATAGCCCTGCATCTTTAAGATGGACACATCTATCATCTCAATATCAATGCATTAATAACAGAAGCTTCTGCAGTGAACACATGCAAGTGGTTAACAGTTCACAGACTGTTTCACATCTGTTTTGGACAATAAGAACAGAGGCTCTTTTACAGTTATGTGAATTTACACCTGATGAGAAAAATCTCCAGGCAAGACTAACTGAAACTACATTTTTGTACATTTTGCCATTGACATTCATCACATTTATCTCATCTTCAATGCAATTTCATGATGGCAGATTTGGCTAAATGTAATAACGCATAAAGCTTTTTGATTTTGCTGGTGTCTGAACTGACTATTCTCTTGGCAGACACATAAAGAGTTTAATTAGTTGGCCCTTGCAGGGGAGTGTGCTGTGTGCTCATGAGAAATGGCCTTTGTGGTCAGCTTAGATCAACTTCAGACTCTAGACCAAAACAAACTCAGCAAAGAAATGTGTTTCTATTTTGCACTTAGTTTATATTTCTTAATCCAGATGACTAATGACACAGGGAGCAGATGATTTCACTGGGAAGTGATGTTACTGCCATCTAGTGCTATGCAGTAGCCTCAGTCTCCGGCATACAGCTGAAATGTAATATTTTAACATGACACGTGGGAGCATTAAATAAAAAGATTACATTTCCCATCAGTTGACCTGGGAAGCTTAGGATACAGTTGAGTGACATGGTGACTTTTGGACTGGCCCCCTGATCTGTCCTCTATTAAGACTGTAACAATGAACAAGCTCCAAAAGCAGACAAGAGGCAGGGCAGAAACTGCACTGAAAAGGTGAAGACTCTTATCTTCAAGCCTTAGCCAGGATACGGATGTCTTTCCCTCTATTAAATGAAACCCCAGAGCTCTCAGGTGGCCTACACATGGTTTCTCATCATGTTTTTTCTGAGATCATATGGTAAAAATTTGTCAACATTCAAAACTAAGGCAATTTCTTGGTCAAAATTTAGACCCTTGACTCATAATGAAAAGAATAGAATTAAAGTTCTGCTGGTTTGGTTTATGAGACCAACTTCTGGATGCTGATAAGACACTTGGAGGGAAATGATGCTGAACCACAAAAAAAGGCTGCCAAAGGAAAAACACATTTTAACTATTCAAGCTCTAAGCACTGTTAGATAGTATGTGACTAAAATAACTTCGGCTGTCAGCACTGAGTATCTCATGTTTATTGACAACTATAGTTGGTACTGATGCAGTAGTAGAGAAGCTGAAACATAAAAAAACCCATTTGTGCAGAAACAGTTCAAAACTTACCCGAGTCCATGAGACTCTTGATTTGAAATTTAGGCCAGCACTTCAAAATATGTAAAGAGAACTTCAAGTATGGCTTACAACTGGCATGAACAGTGCAGAGTTAAAATACTTGTGGGAGAATACTCATGCAAAAGTCCGTTCTGCATTTCTCTCATTTAAAACTCATTATTATTTCTCCAAATAGAGATGCTGCTCAGGAACTGGAAAGGTTAGAATAAGTATTCACTCAGTTTGGGCAGTATTGGAAAAAGTCCCTCAGCTATATTCTTTTTTATAGCAAATTCCACAGCAAGTTGAATAAACTGACTGTAAGCAGTAAGTGTGAGCTTCGTTCAATACTTACTAACATATTTAACAGTCTTCTATCTCTTTTAGAAGGCATCTGATTAAGCCCTAAAGGTAAAATTACAGCTTAAATTGAAATATAAAGTTTTTAAAGGATTCAAAGATGTATTTTTCAAACGTGGCTCAAAATAAAAATGAAGCCAATGACATTCTCAACTCCTTATTTTAGATCAGACCACTAAGTTCTTATTCATACTTTCCTTTTACTGAAGGATCTAAACAGTATCTTCATGGTTTGTGCCACTGAGATTATGTAGGCTAATAAATTCTATAACATATCAAAACATGCTATTGTAAAATTGCTTTCTTCTACTGACAAAAGATGAAATGTCAGTGCAGCTGCTGCCAAGTGCAGCCATTCATGTTTTCAAAAGAAGTTTGTGACCGCCTCCTAGTATAATCAATTTTACATAATTTAGGCAGCTGTCTTCATTTCTCCATTTGCTGAAAGTATATTTAAGAAGTCATTCTTTTCCAGTTAATAGAATTACACAGCTTGCAGCTAGAGCAGGAGTAATATTTCAGAGTGATTTCTACGAGAGCATGTAGAAAAGAAGCCCACTTTGATTCCTTTGTGATAGTTCAAAAAGAATTGTTTTCTATTTCTAGCCACTTCTACCCTGCAATGTACAAGAACCCTACAATAACATCTAGTGAAACACACTTCAGTCCAAGTTCATCCTATAGTCAATGGAATGCTAAACCAGTAAGATCCAAGTCAAATTTGTAACATTTGTTGCTTGAATTTAATAAAAACCCCAAATAAGAGTGCTCAACAGCCCTCTGGTGTTATAAGAAGCAGATTACAGATCAGATCTTCATTTCCTTTTGCCCTGCATTGGACTAACATTTTATAACCTTTATAAAACTTCAGAAACAGTGGAATGTTGTTTGCAATGCTGTGTGCAAGAACAACCCAGAATCAATTCCAAAGTGGAATGGGAATGTGCCTACTCTTTAGGGCATCCTTTAGTCTTTTGCCTACCCAAAAGCTAAAGCTATGGCTTAACCATTCAGCCTGCAAATCATTCTCACTGCTACAATGATTCTCAGAGCTAGTTACTCCTTCTCTGTTTTTTCATCATAGGCTATAGATGTATCTGTGAAGACCTTCCTGACCAAAGGCCTGCAAGCTTGGTTGCTTCTTCCTTTTTCTGGTTTCTCTCCCATCTTTATGTACATTCAAGTCATCATTCAGGCTCTTCTGAGACAATGCTTCCCGCTTTCTAGGATCAGTATCAGTTCCATCTTCTAGCATCTGCCCAAGGTGGATGACCAATAACATGGGCTGGGAATGAGCTTTTTATTACTGGAATTCCTTGTGCAGTGCAAACCCACGCAGTCAATAACTCAAACCAGGCATACATACAAATCTCCTGGCTCAGCAAATAATACATCTCCCCTCAGGCTACCGAAGAGTGAAAAAAGCATCTAGAAACCTGCCCATTAGCTACTTACTCTCTTTGCAGTGTACATAACCCAAAACCAAGGCAAATGCAGTTATTTCTCACTGAAGAGAAATTATTTGCTTTTCCTACATTATGATCAAACCAGGCTTGATATGCATTAATGGAAGAGTATTGCTTTCAAGTCAACAATTTCCTTTTGTTGCAACCACAGCAACAGAGTAAGAAACCAAGTAACAGAAGTAGTAATCCTGGGAGCTGTTAATGACAGATCTGGAATTGCTTTTGTTCTGTGACCTTAATGATAGGTATGATACAAAAAGAGAAGCATGTAAGAAACAGCCTTCTTCACAATCAGACTTAGTCAAAATCAGCTTTCAGAGGAGACTGAGGCAGACTACTTTGCAAGATTAAAGAAAAGGCCATTCCATCACGGAAACAGAAAAACAAATCTTCAATTTCTGAATAAACAGCACTGCTATACTGATCTATGGGACCTTTTCGTGCATCCTCTTTACAAAGGCCAACTTCTTTTTCCTTCAATGAGAATGATATCATATAAACTAGGCAATGCAATAACAACTGGAGAAGTTGATCCAAAAGGACTCCAGCAGAAATGGATTAAGCTTGAGAAGACAATTAAGCAAGTACTTGACTACAAAAAAATGAAATTGATCATCTAAAGTACAATAAACATCCAGAAACATCATAATTGATGGTTCTAAGCTCAGTAAGTCCTGCCAACTAACTCTGCAAATATATCCCTATCTGAGCCTGAAAAAAATGGGACACATTACAATGACAGGATGCCTTTCTTTCAGATTATATCAAAATGATAGACAAGAATGATTTGTGGCATGGGAAAGTTTGCTCTTGTCACAAGGGAAAGAGCTACTAAAAAGGCAGCCTTGGATTGTCTCAGGGGTAAAGGTTTTCCTGATTGAGCTTATTTATAGAGAATTAGCTTTTATGGTGGGCGTTTTATTGTGTTTTTTTTTTCTCTTGAAAATTCCATCCGTTCCTTGTTATTCATTTCAGATGTTCTCCATGAATGAAGCATATCAAGGTGTCCTTTGTAGAAAAAATCCAGCAGCAACTCAGTAAACTCACCATCACTGTAAGTAAATTCAACAGTCAGAAAATTGCTAACATTTGTCAGAAATGTTTTGTCTTCTCCCTGCTAACCAGCTAAATGCATTGGAATCAATGGCGTACTTTAAAGTTAACCATCCACACTGCAGAATATATATATGTATTATCTGTGGGGTAATGCATTTCTTTCTAAGCAGATCAGAACACTTGAGAGCACTCTGCATATTTAAAATATTTCCTGAGCTGTATGTGCCAGGATGGTGTTTTGCATGGAAAATTGATTTCTACTTAGTTTTTACTGTGCTCACAGCACTGGCTTTCTCACAGCGGCTGACTCCCATTGTCAGACTTTACCAGGGTTAGTATATGCACTGCCTTCTTTACAATTAGCAGTTCTATTATATTCAGCATGATTATAATACAAATTTCCATTCTCTGGAGTTTTTTATTCTTCTGGATTTCTCAGTGATTAAAATCTGATTTCCTTAAAATCACTGATAATAAGGAAAATAACACCTTCCTTATTTGATTAAAGTATCCTATGCTTATGCTTTCATTGGTAGAAAAGGATGTTTTCAATCAACCTTTAAGACTGTTTCATTCTAAGAATGTCTGCATTTATGAAATCCTAAGCCACTCCAAGATGCTGATTAAATGACTTAAAATGTAGATACAAAAAGATACAACCACACACCACTGGAATTTCAGGGCATGTGCTTAGAGAGTTATGCTGATAGATTATGTCCTTTCCCATCTTCCAACTGCTCTTCAGATCAGCCTGACTCTCCTCTGGACCTCTGACACTCTCCTCCCCAGATAGAGTGCAGGAGGTAAACCAGTATAGCATATCCCCAACATGCTTTATATCTCCATGTTACATTGTCACATGTTCATTTTATGAATACAGAGGCTTCTGAAGGTAACATATACCCAGGCTGTCAGGAGGCATAAGAGCTATGGGCACAATGTTTTCTGTACACAGATTACACGGACGCACCTTCTGTTACAGTGGTAGTGTGGGAGTATTCATTTTCATGTTTCTCAGCCAACTCTGCGAAAGACAGATGAAATGATGACATACTCAGTGGTCACAGAAAAGCTGTTCAGTTGTCTTAGAATCTGTGCTGAGTTTAAGAGTAGATCTTTGTTCAGGTTGTTTATGCCTAGGAATGTTGCTTCTACAGAAAAAACTGCACTTTTATGAGTGACCTGGTCTTTACATTATGTTATTTCTCTATGGCATACAGGACCAGATAAAAACCAACACAAAGAAAAAAAAATTCTCCCTCTTCATCCCTTGACACTGTAAATAATTTCTATGGACCCCTGCCATCTGTACAATAACAGGCATAGAGAACCATAAAACTGTGGGCTGTTCAGCACTGAATACCATCCTTCTGTGCAGTGAGGCAGCTAGAGAGGTTAAAACCCCACAGAACAAAAGAATAAAACCAAAGAAACCAAAAGAACTATGTTATAGTCCTTGAATTAATCCTACAGCTGGTGTAAATAAGCACTACCTCCTCCAGCTCCCCTGTAATTCTGACAATGTCAGCTACCTGAGGCTGGTCCTTTCCATGCAATATTGTGGGGAGTATCATGTTAAAACTGGCAATTCTCATTTTGATTGCCCTCCATTTCTCACAAGACAGTGAGAAAGGAATGGGCTGTTTCCTTGCTTTTAAATAAGGTATTTTCCTTTAATTCCCACTGTTTGTGGTGAAAAATACAAATTAAAAAAAAAAAAAGGAATTGTAAAAGTACTCTTTATTTGCATTTTTTTTAATTAAAAGGTATTTTGTATTTCAATGAAAATTGGAAAAGGTAATTGAAGATGGATCTTGAGAGAGAAAGAGAATATAACTGGAAAGCAGTTTCTTCAGCAAGGGTGTCATTCAGTGAATGACATTTATCCATTTGAAGGTATAGGATCTTTTAGTATCATTCGAACAGCCTCATTTCACAGCTTGAGTACCTTGTGTCTCTGCCCTCCCACCTTTGGGTATTATTCTACAACAGGTGAAGTTTGAGACATTGCATGTATCAGTCTTTCTCTTTTGAAGCATTTTCAGTTCTGTACCATTGGAAAGAAAGTGCTTTAGATAAGCAAAACTGATTTATTAATCCAATGGGTCAGTTCTTGCTTTTGCAATTTACATTTTTCTCACTTCACACTCCCTTTAGATTTGAATGGTTGAATAGTTTCTTGCTTCACATTCTAATAATCAACTATATAGTTTCTTGTTGAGGAATGCTTTTATGTTTTCTTCTGGAAATAACTAGAAGTATGAGTTTAGTCTTTGTATATTGCATGGAAGGCATCCCTTTTATATCTTTTAGATTGCACAATCCCATACAAGTGCAAACTCTTGTGTAATTGCAGTAATTGTCAGGAGCTGCAGACTCTACAATAAACTTGGAGGCAGAAGAAATCCCTTCTTGCAGGGAAGAGTTATTCTGAATTCTCCCCAGAGAAAATGGAAGGATCTGCATGCTTAGCATTAAAGAAATGATTACAGTGATTATGAATTTTGTAATTATAGAATTCACAGAACAAAACTGCCTTTAAGAAGGATATAATGTCTCACTGTGTATTTATTCCTGTATTTGCCTGTTTGATTTACTGTATTTAAGACCTTTACAAATGATAATGTATGTGTAATGCAAGAGATAGGAAAGAGTGAACTAGTACAAATCAGAACACTTCTACTAACTGAAATGGACTAAGAAACATTTATTTCGGCTGAAGTTCTGATTAATGAATTCAAACCTGTTCCAGATGTGGATATTCCATCCAATTCTTTTTAATAATTTTCCGGTCTAAAGAGCTTTTCAAAACAAAGTGATCATCTATCAAATCAACGTAAGCATCAAAATTAGAAGTAGCTTCCCTGTTGCAGTTTGGCTTGGTAAGAGTCTGATGTTTCCACATGTAAAACATACATAATAGAAGAATTATTGGTGTCATTGTCTCTATCTCAGAGAACAACAGTATTAGATTTGATTGAGGCTCAGAATGTATTCAGCGCTGCCTAAATGAGTGAAAAATTAGCAAATTAAATTCCAACTTTATGGAAACAGAGGAAGTAGAGGACTGTAATAAAGCAATACTTCTCCTACAACAGAAACTCAGCACCAGTGTAGGTCCCACTGATGCTGTAGGCAGTATGCCTCCATATTCCTTTCCTTACTTTTCTCCTATTAGCTGCGTATGAAATAGTACCCATAACTTTCATGGCAGCAGTTTCATTTTATGATATCCTTGTAAGACAGGGAATTTCTTGTCACAATATTTGTCAAGGACATCATTCTTGGTATTGGGGAGGGCTTACATGTTCTACATTTTAAAGAAATTTTTTTCCCTTTCCCTACTCACCCAGTGACTTCCTCCCTGCCCGCAACAGTTGGATCCTCTTAGTTCAGTCCATCTGATTTTTCATTACATCTTTATTGTTTTCTGTCCATGGAACTGAATAGAAATGGCTGCCAGGAGATTTTAATCTGTTCTGGTGAAGATCACACTTTTCAACTAGCATACAGCTATATAAGCAGGAATTCAAAGAATACATTTGTCTCATAAGGATTGCTATGCTTTGTTTTCCACTTTAAAACCAGAACTCAAGGTTACTCAGTGTCAAGAAGTCTTCTATGCTCAAAAATGAAAGCTCCAGGACTTCACCAAGCCTACAAACAACTACTGTGGGACTAGCTGATAAGGGATTTACCAACTTACATAGGAGGGCACTACAACTAGGGATATCGGAGTTTTAGCTCCTTTCTTCCAATGTGACTTCAGACAAATACTTAATGATCTTGATTGCTCATCTGTGAAACAAAAATAATCTCTCGTTCCTTCACATGGGATTCACTGTACAAGTCATGAAGCCTATTCCCTATTTGAGCAATATGAAGCACTAAATAACTAATAGCTATGCTATAAGATGATGGGTTTGTCTGTGTCATAAGTAGCCTGGAAGCTACTCAGCTATTCTCCGATAATAACAATAATGGTTCACTGTTTTAGAAATTTGAAATGTATTCAGATCTGGTCCCTGTCCATTGAAACTGGAAGGTTAGGTCTGGCACAACAAAAGGCTGCTGATAGAATGCACTAAGAGATTGCAGGAGCCCCACATGGTGGGCATTTATCAGAGCTCCCCAGTGAAAGGCTTTTTTTGTATCCAGTACATTTGAGCAAGTAGGAAAAACTAATAGCTTTGCCTTCAGGAGGCCAGACAGTCTGTAGACAAGCACTGTGCAGATCTCCAGACTGCCCTGCGAAGGCTTCTCAGTTCTTGCCCTCAACACTCCTATTATTCCCTTGCAATTGCTGCCAGTTGGCTTGGTAACCATGGGCATATTTGAACAGCTGAATTCTTCCCTCAGTTACATTTGGCACCAATACGGACTTCAGGGGAGCTACAGGGTGTAACCGAGGGCAGAACTTGGCTCCCGGCATCCACTACAAACCAGGTCAAGGCCACCAGATTTTATCCTTAATGTTTTAATCCATATCGTTAGCAAAAGGAACCTAAACCAACTGTATCACCTTGCCTGAGAAAGCCTGGCTCCTTCATTTGGGCATAAGGTTCTGTTGTGCAGGAAGCTTTGTCAGTGTGCCAGTGAGTGTGGAAAGAAACGTTTCTTATACCTGAAGTACAGACTCAGTGTCACTCACGCTGCAGTCCACCCACCTATCACACCAACTGAAGCTTCCGGAGCTCGACTTGAAACAGGGCTTTGTTTTAACCACAGATTTTTATTTCATGAAACGGAGCTAAGTATCCTGAAACTAAAGGAGTATTTCTTCGTGCTGCTATAATTTGTGAAATAATGAGACATTTTGGTCTGTTAACTCCTCTTAAGTCTCACCACAATGTTATGCTTTGACTTCATTTGTGGTTGCAAAATATTTACTTTTCTCTTTAGCAGATTATATGAAACTGTGTATTTTGTCTTGGGAGATATATACATATGTTTATATATATATTTAATCTTAGTAGGAGATCTCAGTAAAGCTAGCTTTGTTCTCTGATCTGTTTTGGGGTCCTTTTCAAGAATATTTACCAGGATATTGTGGATTTATTTGCTGATGCTATGTTTTCTCAAAGAAAAGTTAGGACATAATAATAATGTTTTACCACTATGCAGGTAATAGACATACAAAGAACTCTTCGCTTGAATGAGGAATATATTCCCCAAACAATTATTTAGTAATATTAAACTGCCCTCATTAGAGATTATTAATACAAGGTGGTATTTCTAAAACTGCCAGAGGGAGGTAGAATCTTCAGTCTTCTAAAAAGTCAGAGTGAGCTTTTACTAGAACAAACTCCACAGTAAAGGAGGCAGTACTGTAATATTAGGATTTAAACAGCAGGGCACCTGGGCTTTCTTTCCTTCCTTTTCTACCAACACACACTGGGTTCAGTCACCAAAAACCTAATAATCACTTATTTATCAACTGAGCTGCTATCCAAGCAAAATTCAGAAAGGAAGATCCAATGTAAACCCAAACAGCTACAGTGTTCAGGAGACTTCTGATTCTACATTTGAGCCACCTGTAGTTACAGCATTGCTTATACAGTGTGTCTGTGAAGTATTTAACAATTTAATTTAATTGGTATTATATCCTTTGAAACAAACAAATGTGTATCTAGTCATTCTTCTCTCCCCTACCCCTTCAGCGAGAATTCAAACGTGACTTCCTCATTGTTTGGGAATGCCCGGGCAATGTTGTTTCTTGGTAACTCGAGTCTATCTCAGGTGGTACCTTTGTCTTTTCATTCCCTATCAACTTAGTGCCTTGGTGACCCACTGCTGTCATTATCTTGGGGATGTCTCTCCCTACAGAGTCCCTAAATTTAGTAGCTACTGAGTTTGGCATCGAGGGATGAAGGAACCTGCAAAGGAATTCACTGCATACAAGGACACTGACACTGCATCATTCTCACAAGTTAAAGGGGCTTTTAGTAATCTTTTTCATCATTCCTGTGACTCTTATGTAAGCTTGCCCAGACTCTCAGCAATTTTAAAGATGTATAGCACCTGAATCTGGCAGAGATTCCAAGGCTCGTATGACCAGTGCCAAATGCAAATACAACATAATCCCTCCACTTTTATTCAGCGTCTTCTTTTCCTAAACAAAGTATTTGCATTTGCTCTGTTGGCCAAGGCATTCTAAGGTACAAAGTCATGTTCTGTTGAGCCTTCCACAGAATTCTCAGATCTTTTTCATGGGTAGCTTTTCCCGTGTAAATGGTATTTTACTTGGTTATACTGAAATGCAATTTAGTGTTCTCACCATACTGAATGAGTGTTGCAGACTCCTGTCAGTGGTCTTAATTTTTCATAGCTTGTCAGTGTGTGTGATCTGCAGTTCCTGTCAATTCCATTTTCTTTACATCTGACCTGAAACACTAAACTTGACAGAAGTAGATTTTCAGAAGACTTTAGGCACCTAAAGAAAAGCACCTTGTTACATTAAAAAGGGACTTAAAGAAATAAGGTACCTAATTCCTGTTAACTGCCAATGGAGAAGTGCTTAAAATATTTAATGACTTCTCACAGTTTAATCAGCTGCTTGCATGTGGTGTTAAGTCCCTAAAAATACTTTTGAAGATACCAACCTTTGCTTTTCATTTGTACATTGTTTGCAATTGTAGAAGCAGAGAAAGGACCCAGAAATAAACAGAAATTACGTCCACTTTAAAGTCCCTTTGTGCTGGAAGAATAAGATAAAAGTGTGGTTTGTTGTACTTTGTACTTGTGGACCTGTGCTGTCTTTTAAGCATGCTTCCAACTACAGACAATCTGCAGCTGGGAATCCTTGTGCTAAATATCTGTATTAAGTATAAGATTCCTAAAAAAGATATAAAAGTAACTCAAACTGGGCCAAAATTCCTTTTTTTTTTTCACTTTGCAGAATTTAGATATAACATAAATTCCTGACTTTTTTTTTTTCATTCTTACACAGAATTAAGGCAACTTGGGGGAAGGGAGAGAAAGGAGGGAGGAGTAAAGGGGATTTTCTAATTTTTCTACAAGGCAAATCTTGGAAAAACATGAATTAATTTAGGAAACAACAGATGCATATGTCTTCCAAATGTCTCATGTTTTTTGAGCTTGTGAGGAAAAATGGTGTGTTTTATTCTTGTCTTTGGTACCTACTGATCAACTACTTGCTTCTAGTGAAGCCCCAGGATTTCTGAGGCTTAGGTTACAGAGGAGCCAGAAAAGCTTGATTCAGTGAGACAGTCTGACACTGGTCTTGCACCTCTGAACAGGAAAGTTCAGTTTTGCTGAGAAAACCACATATTTAAAGCTGGACTAAAGTATTTCAAAACAGGCACTGAGGTGCTATTACAATAATCACATATAATCTAATCAAACACTTTGGTCCAGCCAGGGATGAAATCCTACCAAATAATATATATCTAGTGAAAACTTTATATACACCAAAAAAATTCTGGCTCAAGTGTAAACACTACATATTCATGCTCCCTGTCAAAAAGCTTAGCCAAAGCTTTACTTGTTCCACTGATAATTTTCCTGCATGCAAAGAGGAAATTGGATGCCTCCAATTGTCGCACGCTTGCTTTGTCACTGAACTCCAGAGGGCAGTAGGGTAATATATATGAGATGTCCATCAAGTCATGCAAGCTACTTTTCTCTCAATGTAACAGTTTGGCTGCATAAATATCTTGAATTTCTGAAGCTCTGATTTATTTTTTTGACTAGGAGTAGGGATGGATATTATAACTATCCACCTATACCGAACAAACTCTGGAAGTAAGAATCCTTTCCAGCTCTCCCAAATGAAAGCAGAAATCAAATTTGCTTAGGCACATCTCTGTCTTTCAAGGTGATATGTACTCTTGAGAGATCAGTTGCAATGACCAAGAATATAGCTTATTCTTTTTAATATGAAGACTGGAGAAATGTGCATGTAATTTCCTGCTCACATTTAGTGGCTACAGGCTGCTCCAAGTCATAGTATGGACTATCCTAATTTGCAAGTCCTGCTTCAAAAGCCCAGTGGAGTAGTTAAAGTAGTGCAATAATTCACTTATCCTCCCCTTTTACTAAGCTCTTTTCTGGTTCCCTATAACTTTTTTAATTGTACCTTTACCAGTTATCATTTTCCCCCTCTTCCTCTATCGCTACCATGGACACAGAATGAGTAATGACAACTGTCTGGACAAAGAGTTTTGTTCCATTCCATCCCTACACCAGCAGCTTTATTATATCACTTCCCTGAGCAATACTAGACAGGACTTTCTGCACAGGTTTCACAATTGCCTAAAGGTGTCATGAGCTATGGCTTAAGGCATCTCTCAAAGGTCTCAGGTCAAAGGGTTGATTACAATATCGGACTAATTACATTATTAGAGTACAATTTATCCCCTCTGTCTTGGTCCTTAGTATGCTAATGTGGCAAGTAGCCAGGCCTCTATTAAAAGTACATATGTATACCAATGAGTATGTATGTGCCAGAATGCAACCGAGAATAAATCACCACCATCTCAGTAACAGTAGAAAACTATTCCTCAAGAATATTATTATACAAAATTACAATAGGATCATATTCCTATTGTTATAATAAAATGACTACAACTTGAGGCATTTTTAGTCAGCATTGGCCATAAAATCCTGAAATTAAGCCTAACCTGTATGCAGCAGGAGGTTTCATATGAATAATGCCTATATATATGGGAATAATGCTTATAAATGGGAATCCCTATACAGTACAGCCATAGAAAAAGCTTATGGAGTGTTGCCTTGCTTATTATGGATTTTATCAGGTGTTTGTGGAGTGAAGTAGCAATTAAACCAAATATACTGTCCTAGAAGCCATTTAAGACTCTTCTGTCTGTATAGAGCAGACAATACTAAAAGAGATCATGATATGCATTTCAAAACTTGTGTTAGGCTTTCTTCTCAATGGTTGCAAAGAACCTAGTCCGAGTCTGATCTGATGAAGCCAAACCCCTACTTTTAGAATTTTGGGTCCTATGTCACTTGCCTAACACAGTAGGAGCCTTTCTCAAATAATTCTTAGGTCATTTATGACTTCAGTAATCCAATATAGTGTTCTTAAAGTCAAAGGATGTATCTTGTGTTTGATGAGCTGTGGGACAAGTCTTGTAGCCCACGTATTTTTCATTCTGTAAGGTTTTTTTTCTTGCTTAGTTTAGACACAAGAAACCTTCCCAAGGAATTCTGGGGAGTTATCTTTTCCTGTGAAACTTTTAACATTTTTTGAAGGAAAACTGTGCAGAATCACTCTTATACTGAGGCCTTCCCAGTCCTAAGTAATGCCAGGGCTGTACTAATACAGGGCACCTGAATATGCTGCAACACTTTGGCTCAGTCTCCTCCAAAGAGAAGTACCTATTTAAGGAAGGATCAGTAAGGGGAAATCAGTAATTATAATCTGTAAATAATTGTGCTTAGAAGGAGGTTGGCTACAGGCAGTATCTTGAGAGAGAAAATACATTTCTCCAGTCTGAAAAGACATGGATACTGCCACAGTATGTTTTTGACAGTTCATTAACTTTATCTGCTAACCCTGCCCATAGAAATAGGGATTTTTTGGCTGAGTTTTGCTTCACCATTTATCTGTGTCTTGCAGATCTAGCAAAGCTGTTTTCATTTTTCTTTGTCCACTTGCTTGTTTTGAAAATAGATTTTAATAGTGCAGCCAGGAATTTTACTATATGAAACTCAGACTGCATGCAACATTTGCTGCCTTTTGTTCAAAAGTGCAGCAACAGCATCGTTTTGCCCAGTAGTAATCAAGTCTCATACTTCATGGACATCTACAGTGATTACAGTGGACACATAGACAAATGTAGACAGAGAAGTACCACAAGTATATGGTAAAATATATGTTCAACTGACCTCTGTAGTTAAACTGCAATAAAAATATTTCCATTACACAACAAAAGTAACAATGTGGATTGGCACAAGACTGATAAAGAATGTTCTTGTAGGTGTAGTGTTCCCTTCAGACTCAAGATCTATATTCACCTCCTCATAAATATTCTTTTGTTTCACAGAGGAAAAAACACCTTTTCTGCCCTATATTTCTCCATGTGTAACACGCTCTGTCTGTTACACTAGAACAGCAAGATATTTTGGACGGAGGCTGTGCAATGACACTCCTTGTAGAACCTTGTAGCAGTAGTGGCTGATCTCAGCTGGGTTTGCTAAGTGCTGTATGCAAAACAAATATTCTTGGATTTGGCTTGATTTCACTGCCAACACTTCAGGTCAGCCCCCAAGCTGCGTTAGTTTTTAATTAAAACACATCAATAACACCCTTTGAAAGGTGGTGTCTCTGTTGTTTCCAGCTGCACACTGATTTTGTTGTCCTCATTTACACAACATTTAATTTTCTGGTTGTTATCTGGAGAAATTCTATAATATTTTTCAGAGCTTTTTTTCTTGCTGCTGTGGATATGCTGGCTTCTCCAAAAATGCCTGCCCTGAAGGCGAATCAGACTCTTTGCCATCTTCTTACTCACTCCCCCCATGATTTCCACAGGATAAAAGTATCAGTCATTGGCCTGTAATTACCTTTAATTCACTGGTACTTTCGTTGGACTAGTTGCATGAAGGACTGAATGAGAAGTCAGAATTCTCTGGGTTCAATGAGAAGACAGAATCAGATACATTAAGCAATAATCAGAAGAGGGAAGCTATACACGCACGTAACTGCAAGTACATCACTTAGTCATGGTACAATTATGACTCTTGCCCCAAAGAAATGATGATTGAAGGCATTGATTCTGCAAACTTAAAACAAGTGCCTCAGTGACTCAGTGCTGTGCTGCCTATGTTGCCAACTCTCTCAGTTCCTACCAAGAACTTTATGATGTATGACATCTGCCTAAATTCTCATTTCTGAAAGTCGCGAGTCTGCATGAGAACCTCCAGATTCATCTGGGGAAAAAAGGAGAGTTTCTGTCATGGCACAGAAAAAGACTGGAAAACATGATGCTGTTTCCTTAAGGCTCAGTAAATAGAAAGCAAATTTTAAAATACCCTTTATAAAAAAGTTCTTCGGTTTAAAGCTCACATCTTTGAAATTTAAAGGCCAGCCTGATGATGTTTTAGTACTTCAGGTTGACAGAATGATCAGTGGGACTATTCACAGAGTATAAAGATAAAAATGTGCAAAAGATCTTTGTCAGATCTGGGCCTCCAGCCAGCCTCTCACTTCCCAAGAGCATGTCATATGGCACTACTTCTAAATTTGGCTCAAATTTGTTTTGGTGAGTGCAAAATTTGCCTAGATCCAAAGCTGGTTCTGTATCTACCATTTAAAACTTTTCCATCACATGCAGAAACCTCCGAATAAATAAAAAAGTACAGAGAAGGTTTTATCTGGATGTAGATGTGTTTATAAAAAAGTAGGAGCAGTGAAAGCAAAACAACATTGGGCAGCAAACCAGAGGCTGATACCTCAGCTATAAACTACCACTTATTACTGTATTTAGTAAATCCACTAAAAACCTCTTCCTCAGTTTCACTGCTTGCAGTCACATATCTTCCCAGCTCTTCTAGTCTGGGCTAGAATTTGCCCCCATAAAGCCGCAGGGAATCAAGATAAAAGCAATGGCAGAAAATGAACAGGATAATTTCCTTCCTCCTCAACATTTTCTAAGTAATGTTGGCAGCTAAATCAGCAAAGTAACAATTCAGCAAAGGAAACCTTTGACAATGACAGCATGTCTCACATTGCAGCCCCTTCCTCCTACTTTTTAGCTGTTTATGCTAAATCACTTTTTATTTGCCATATGGAAAAACACCTATGTCCGTGATGAGGATACACTGCGCCTGAAGCTTCTTCCTTAACCCCTTCTGAGCTACAGAAAACTCAGAAAAAAGAGTAAAGTTTGCTCATTTCCCAGTGAAAAAACAGCAAAAGAAAATACCTGTCAAAGCAGTAAACGGTCCCTTCCCTCAATTTGCTAATACATACAGAATACCACAGGAATAACCTCTCTCCTCTGTCCCTTCCTGATTGATTCTTCCCTCTGTGATCACTAGCTTTGCTCTAAATAGGGGAGGGGGGAAAATCACAGCAAAATCAACAGTAATGTGGCAGTAAAATATCACCTAAAAGACCTGTGGCCTGTGTGTAGACCAGCACTTCAACATGAAAGCCCTCTGGAATTTTCTAAGCAAGGACCACCAGATGGGTGAGGTGGGAAGCAAAATGGCGCTGCCATTGAGCACAAAGGCTAAAGGGGACAGTTTATAATCAAACCTTTCAGTGTGAAGAGTAGCTTTTTTCCTCCCAGCTTGCTCTCAGCTCAGCCAAGGCACTGCCTACCCTCTGGCACTCAGACCTTTCCCCAAAAGCAGGCTCCTCTCCTGCCCCTGAGGGAAAGCTCCTATCACCTGAGGATAACTCTTGTCACCTGAGGGAAAGATTCTCTGTTATTACCTGAAGGAAAGATTCTCTGTTATTACCTGAAGGAAACCTCCTGTCAGTGACAGAAGGCTCCTCTTCCGTCACCTGAGGGAAAGGTCCTTTCTGCCATCTGAGTGAAGGCAACTCTCTTGTCCCCTGAGGGAAAGCTTGTCTTGTGTCTCCTGAGGGATGGCTTCTCTCCTGCCCAGCCCTGCCCTGGGGCTGTGCTCACTCTGAGGGGCCCCACTTGGGTACCTGTGATCTGCCCTCCTCTCACCCGCCTTCCAGAAGCTTCCTCAGCGCAGCCCGCCCAGGACCCTCAGAGCAGCATGGCTCCTTCCTGGGAGGCTGGAGCAGAGCGTGGTCCTCTCAGGCAGGATCAGAGAAACAGCCATGCCTCATTCCAGCTTCTTTTCAGCCTTTAGCAGAGCGTGTGTTGGAGAGCAGCAGAGGAAATACTTTGGGAAGACCACAGTCCTAGGAAGTTTCTGGAAAGACAGGTACAAATGAGTGCTCTGGCTGACGGGGTAGAGCTGAGGTAAACTCAGGCCTGTTTCCCGGGCAGTTTGGTGTATCTGCTGACTTCAGAAATAAAGTAGCTTTCTGAAAGTGAAAACTCTCAGAAACCAGGAGTGAAACTGTAAGCCCCTGAGGTGCAGCAAAGTGTGCTCTCCTGGGTATTAAAGAGGCTTCAGAAGTCTCAGAAGCCCAAAAGATTAGTTTGGGACAGCAGTAGGTCCTTGAAGTGTTAATGGCGGTAGAGCCAGATTTCAGACATCTTTCCTCTTCACTACTCTCTTTTCCAACAGCACCATGGTCCCTGGGGCTGGAGAGCAACAGGTCTGACACAATCCAGTGCAGAGCTGGACTTTCAGGCTGTGGATACTGGTCGAAAGGTGCTGTGTAGGGAGGTGAGGTGAGAGGAGTGAGGCAGCAGTGGGCAATTGCAGTTTACATTTTAAAACGCAGTTTTGAACTTCAGCCCCTTGATGGCCACGTTTAAAAGTCTTGTTCCAGATAATGCCAGTGATGCAGTCACAGAGATAATGAGCTTAAAATGCGCGTGGTCAGAAAACCATCTAGACAGCCTCCAGTACAGGACAATGTGCATGTGTCTAGCTTGATTGTGTAAATGCTTATTTCAATATCTTTCTGAAACAACTGTATAATATAGCATGGAGGAGACGAAAAGGTTTTATAGTACAAGGGGCAATTTAAATTTAACTCTCTGGTCCTATAGCCTGGGGTGTGGTGGTTCTTTGGCATCCGTGGCCTTAGATTCCATAGCCTCTGTTCACGCTGTGGCTAGGATGTGACTGCTGAGAGCTTTGGAATAAATGTAGTGTTGTCTTTATATACTCTTACAGAGCATAATAATACAAAAATAGACATATTAAGATAACAATAGAGATATTATTTCACACAGTCTGTGAAAGAACTAGCTGTGGCATGAAAGAGTGGTTAGCCAATCCAGCTCCCAATTTCAATGTTGAAAGAAAACACATTAGAATATGTTTTGAGATTTGCTAAGTTTTTGATTTATGAAGAAATAGGGTAATTTAGTGGTAGCTCCAAATAGAAAAAGTTCCAAAGAGTTCCAAATAGTTTCCACAAGAGCACTTCATGTGGAAAGTGGGTGCAAAATGAATTCTGAATTTTTTGAGATTTAATTTCCTCCTAAGTAAAACATTAGATAAGTCAAAATGAGTTTTTGACTTTTACGAATTCGTGCTTTGAGCCTTTGACTGAACCCTAAGCCATTCCAGCTAGGATCATGGTCTGAGTGTTTCACCTGAGAAATGCAAACCTTCAAATGATTCAAGAATATAATCCTAATGGATGCAATTTCCTCTTGGAGTTTTGTTCTTATGTGGCCCATTTGAAAGTTGTACAACCTAATGTCACTGCTTGTACGAAAGTTCTTTTGCTCCTGCCATAACCTCAGGGTTACAGGACCTCATTGGCAGGATAATCACAGCGTTACTTCAAACAGCATTGTTCCTTTTAACTGTCTTGAGAGCACTTCTGAACATTTTATAAAAGGAAAACAAATAAGTTTATTGTTGCCAAAAAATCTTGGGAAATACAAGTAAAAGAGGCTGTAATAGTCCTGAATAATAATAAAAAAATTTTATGTTCCTACTGCAATTTGATAAGATCTGGACAATTGAAAAAGCATGTTTCTTTGGGTTACTTTAAAAATTCTTGGTGGCATTTTTAAACATTGGAAAGTTTATTTTAAACTTAATGGAAAGAAAAAAAAGAAAATAAAATAATATTTTATTTTTTCCGCATAAAGTCGTTTATCAAGGAGTTTGGGACAGGATCTGGCTCCAAGATGTAAAATGTTCAGTTTAGACAGTGTAATAGGTGAACTTCAAAGATTACAGTATAAATTTCTGCCCATTGAACAATGAAACTAAGTTATGTCTAATCTCTATTTTATTAATTTGACTTAACTACATCTCATGAGGCCAAAAGACAGTATCCTCTGCTTAGGTTAATGATCCTTTTAAAAGTTGATAATAGTGAATAAGATAACAGAGATCCAAGTTTTAATGTGGTTGAAGTGGTCCTAAATTCAAAGCAAACAAGCAGCTGTTTGATCTGAAGCTGGAACTTTTGGAGCAGTATTGTACCAAACAGCTTAAGCTGGGGAAAGCTCCTGGGCAACAGCAGTCTCATGAAAATTCACTAGGATCTACAAAATGGAAGACTTAAAGGGAAACTAAGAGTTGATTTGTGCTGTTTCAGAAGCTGGTTTTTGGAACTCTGATACAAAGCTAGTTCCTTTTCCGGATTCTTTCTGTTCAACTCTACGTGTCTGTGAAATGCTGAGCAAGAAGAGCTATTTATTGTTCTTTCCTAATTTTGAAGCAGTTTGAAATTTTGTTTGATAAAATCTAAAATCATTTATCTTCATTGTGGTCACCATGAGTTTCAGATGGTTCTAGTGGTTGCTCATACTTAATAATGGAGAAGAAAAATAACGCTGCGAATTCTTTCACTTCTTTTTTCCTTTTCCTGATCTTCCAGTGTGACTGTGGCATTGAATACAGCTGAGACAGAGCTGGTTCCAGCCTCTGGTACTTATTTTGGCTCATTAATCTTTGGCAAAGGAAGGACACTTAATAGGTCTGACTTTCCTGGCTAGGTGGTGATTGATCAAAAGTCAGCACAGTCAATGTTGTTATTTTTTCCAAACTTGTAGTAATGTTATTCCCCAAGAGCCCACAAAAACAAAGCAATTAGGCTGGCTAGATAGGAAAGATGGTGGCTAAACCAGCATCAGAAGGGAAGATAGTGGCTTTCCATGGGATTACTTTTCCCTCTTTTTTTTCTGAAGTCTGCTGCAATCTAATTTATAAAATGACAAGGTAATGCATGTAGTATTTAAAATACATTATCTACATTATGCTAGCTGTGCTCTTCAGGAATGTGACATTGTGAAATGAGATTTCCACACACCTACAGAAATGAGCAGACGCAGTATTTATTAGCCTAGTAAAAATACAATCTTGTATCAATAACACCCTGACTCTCTCTCAGTTTCTTCCTGTTTGTGTTGTGTGTCTGTGTCAGCCTTGTTCTGAGCCAGTGTTGCCAGGTGTACTCGCCAGAGTCTACTCAATTGGAGCTGTGAATACCAGCCAAAAATAGCTAGCGCTGATCAGATGCTCCAGCAGAGTTAATAATTCAGAGTCAGTAAAAGCACATGGAGAAGGTACACACAGCTATTGGCTGTGGAGGTTTGAACTTGCCCACTGAAGATGAAGTTGTAACTGACATTGGGATGTAGAATACTGTTAGCTGTCTGGACAGGCTGATTAAGTAAGAAACTGAGTGGTAACATTGAATATTTAGGTTTGAATCCTGCCTGAAGATATTGAGCTACTGGTACTTCTACTTAGTCACTGCTTTGTGATTTGATTTCCCCACCTGTGGATGATGCTGGCAGTGAAATGAAAAGGTTAGCTATTCCAAATGAAACTCAGTGTTGCTATTATTGACAGGGAAAATATACCAGTTGGATTGATTTGGGATTTCATAACGTTGGTGATACACTCTTGAATAAGGTGTGCTGCTGGCATTCAGTGGAGCGCAATCTCCTTTGTAAAAATTAGGAGGGTTCAGTTGGAATTGGTGATATAAATGTGCTCCACATACAGATGTATTTCACTAATTCCCCTTTGAATCTCGAAAGAATCTTTGTTGGGACTGATGGGGACCAAAGTATCTTGAGACCTATCAAAACCCTGGCAGAACTTTCTGTCTTCATCTGGGCGTGTACAACAGCTCAGAAAATGGAGAATGTCTGCTTTGCTTTCATATCATAAGTTTAGTGTCTCCCTAATCTGATAACAATTTTGCTAATGTTTTGAGAAAATTAGGGTTTGAATGAGCCCTGAGAAACTACACTTTCAGGATTAATAAAAACAGCAAATGGGTCTGGTTTGGGATCAAGTAAAGCAGTTCTGGATTGTTTGCTGCAGCTGGTAGGCTTCCAGGAGGGGTCTGAAAAGAGGAAACTCAGCTTTGGTTAGGAATACTGCTGGATGACAAAGGCATGGGGGCTTGAAATGAAGAATCTCTTTCGGAGTCTTCCTGTATAATGGTAGGCACAGCAGGAGTTTGCTTTCTTTGCATGTCAATGTCTGACTCACTCTAGTCTGAGCCTTACTCAGTAAAGCTGAATTGTTGGTGCTTCAGAAAGCGAGGGAGCTGGCAGGGAGCTGCAAGAAGTCTGCTGAGGTTTGAGCCTGAAAGCAGTGAAAGACTTTGTGTGTTATTTGAACTTTAGAAAGGAATGAAAAAAATGTTATCTGAAGTGCTAAGTCATCTTAGCCTGGAAAGTGTTAGGAGCTGCTTAGGTCAGCTGAAACTTTGGGAAGGAAAATACTGACTCAAGTATTTTCTTGTGTCAGCAGAGGGTCCCTGCTGCAGTATGGAAATCTGAAGGGAGATATTATACACAACAGCTACTTTAAAAATAGCATCATTCCTTTGCTTCTGAGGATTGCTTAAGTCATAGGAAATCCTGCCATAACTGTCCCTTCTAATTTTTCAACAAGTAATATTCACATCCCTATTAGTTATTTTCTAGCAAGTTCCATTACTTAGTGCTTGTTTAAGAAAAGCTTGGTTATACATCCTTTCCCTAAACTGGCTTCATCTCAAGCAAAAATTTCAAATGCACAGAAGTGATTAGAAGCTTAAACTTGACTGAGCTTGAATCATCCCTGAAAGTTAGACCTGATATTTATGAAAACATTATCTGCGGCCTATTGCTAAAGTCAATCATAATATAATATTTTTCAACTGCTTTGGCTGAAAGTCTCAAGAACCTTGTGAATTTAGAAATGAATCATTTCATTCAGCCTATGTGTAAAGATGACATCAGTATGATGACATCAGTATGGCCCTTGGTGATGGGAAGAGTTTGGGAATTTTCTAATGTTGTAGGAAAATGTTTCAAATGGGGCTCTCAAGGCTTCACTTATTACCCATTTTACCCATTCTACTGTAATTCCTATGAGCTGCAATGACCAAGACCTTTACTCTGGGCCTTGAGCACAATTTGGTGTGGCCCCAAAATCCTGCTTCATTCCTTATTCTGTAGAGGTCTCCACACAGCAATTACTTCAGTCTCCTCTTTGCTTTTTGCTTTCCACCTGAAATAGAGGACATGATGTTCCACTGCTTTTTCCAGCTATACATGCTGCATCTCTTGCATGCCAAGATCTGTTCTATTAATGGTTGTAAATAGCTCGACTGTGGGAGGGTTTTCTTTACATAAGTTGTGAAATGGTTTGGCTTCTATCAGTTCTTTTCATGAAGTAAAAGGAACAAAGATTTGCAGTAAAATAGGTTCTCTTTAGAGTGCACAAGATCTTTCATTCAGGGAATGGGGTACAATGAAATTTCCACCAGATTGCTTTCTCTTCCCTTTTCCTCCAGCTTACTACCTAGCTGGTGGGGTGAGAGTAGCACCTCCCTGGATAGTGTTGTCCATAGAAGTCATGCTGAAGGCCTTGTGACTGTAATTATTTTGTCTCCTTGCTCTCCAACACTGCCATGCAAATGAGGTCATGGTAATAAGTGGTTCTAGTCTGGCTCCAAAATACCTTTGCTTTATGTCCTGAAGGACTTCTGGGATCTAAGGGGGACTATTAGGTAGGAATCATTTCTGAAGAATTTAATGACGTTGTTGGATTTATATCCTTATGTGCTTTCTATATTTAAGTGATCATTTAAGTGAACATAAATGCTTCAAATGACAAGATTCTGGTAATGTGTATTCTGCAAGGGGGGGGGGGGCAGGATTCCCAACTCATTGATTGAAATTCAAAAAGGGAATGCCCCTTCATAAAAGCTGTGCTGTCTCAAGCATTGCAATCAGATTCCAATTTGGAAAAATGAATCAAGGTACTTAAACTTTTCTTCTGCCACTGTGTTTAACATTTCTTTCTTTTTTCACTTAGTGTCAGGAAGCAGTGCTGAGTTGGCAGCAGTATATACCATCCCAGAGGAGGCTGTAAAGTAAGTGTTAAAAATGTTTACTCCTGTCTATAAAAATGACTTTTACTGAACTCTAAAAAAGTGGTAACTGAACTGCCTCTTCCAGCAGTTTTTGTGGTTATTAATCGATGTTAGTGCATTGATTATTTTCTAATTGAGATTTAAATTCTTATTTGAAGTATCCATCCAATTCAAACATTCTCTTAACCTCAGCTGCCTGACAAACTTTCTAGGAAGTGCTTTACATAGAATGTAATTCACCATTGTTTCAATTAGTAAGCTTGTGAGAATTATTATTGATTCATATGACTAAGTGTTGTAGAGACTTCTTTTTTTTTTTTGATGGAAATCTTGCCTTGAAGATTGTTACAATTCATCTGTTCACTTGTTTCAGCACAGAAGTTATTGTAATTAAGATCTCATAAACTAGAATGACTTTAGCAAGCTGTATTAAAAAGATGTCTCTTTATCAGAATACTAACATTATTTCCTGTTATTTCTTCAAAACTGAAGATTTGCATTTAAATACTTATACTGCTTCTGATCCTCATGCAATATAATTGTCAACTTTATGGTGCTAGCATCCATAACATATTTAACTTACTGAAGTGGAGCATACTATCTGTCAGGATTGTTTCAGCCTTTGCTGTTCTCCTGCTAAGGAGAAATTGAGAATTTTTTCTTTTATTAAAACATAGGATCATTTTAAAGGGATATCCACCTTTTGAATGCCATGATACTCATGATAACAGATGTTTAAAATCCTTTTCCTGTGTTGTTGTGCCTCCCAACTTGTATTAGCAGTATTTTATAGTTTTTCTGGGGGTTCAAAATGCCACCAGAGGACAGCTGACCTACCATAGTATAGCATTACAGTCTTAAGTGTTACTTTGTGGTCTCAGGTTGCTTTGCCTTGAGTAGTTGGATACTATCAGTTGTCAGTTTCTCATCTATTGTTTCTTTCCTGCAGAAACTCAGTAAGTGGGAGATGACAGAGCGGACGTGCTGCCTGTGTTAGGGGAGCCACAGAACTCCAATAGTGATATGAATTATTGGAACAGTGTTCATCTGGGGAACTGCAGACAGACAAAGCAGCTCTGAAAAAATGCATCCCTGTCAAAGACGGTTTGTTTCAGCAGAGGCTTAAATAACAGCAGAAGTAAAAATAGAGTAATCTGGCGAGGGAGAAAGCAAACTGGAGCCACTGTATGTAAGTATTTTCAAATCATTTCTGATAAAGTTCACTTATCTGATGAGCAGATTCTTATATGCATTTCTGGAAACACTTTTTCATCTTTGAAGAATGAAAATTGCATTTCCTTTAATGTGATGCATAAGCAGATTGTATCTTTCCTGTTCTCTAAATACATGGAATGTTTTATATGAAGAATGGAATTTCAAATATTTGTAGGAGAGAAAACACTTTTGTTTTTGCCTTCCAAGTATATGCAGATATTTATTCTAAGTATAGACTAGTATTTTGATGTGTGGTCAACACCTTTTAATGGGCAATAGTTATGAACAAGTAATTGTCATATTTAAGACTGGGTGTTTGTAGTTTCTATTAATGGAACTGTTTGCATTTCTGCTGTTTTCTTCAAGAGTCAGTTTATGGGAGGATGTTCATAGCAATAACTTACCTGCACATACACGAGCAAACCCAGTGCTAGAAACTGGCAGCCTGGAATGAGAAAGCATAGAGTTTGTGGTTTGTGACAGTCTGAGACAAACTGGTTTTTGTGAAAAGTTCTTGTTTCCTTCGATTCTCAGCAAAAAAGGGTGTGTGTGTGTTTGTTTCTGATAAGTAAAGAATAAGTACATTTTGCCATTACTAGAAACTTTATGGGACCAGTTTTGAATGGAAGAAATTGACTCCAGCCAATGAGAGTTCAAGAAACTCTGCGCTGTGCTACCAAACTCAGACTGCCATGACAAATGGAATAAAAAAAGATCATTTGGATTTTCTGAAATGTGGTATTAATCAGCAGTTATTTCTCAGTATGTTTTCCAAGCAATACTCATTAGCAACGGATTCAAAGCTCACAAGCCTGCTATAGCAACAGCACTTCTCATTTTTAGCACATTTATGGGGAACTGTGGCACTGCACCAGTCTAGATTTTTTGCATGTTTCATAAACTGATTATGATGCCTTTTTGAAGTGAAAAACAGTGCTATAACTTAGTATGAGTGTATCTTCACTGGAAGAATTTGATTTGACTACATCTTGTCAGAGGCTCTAGATAAATAGTGATTTATATAACTAAACAGTCTCATGGAGACAGTTCCTTCTGATGGAAGAAACTTGGCGTAAGCATGCATGTTACAGTTTAATTGACTGTCTTGGAAGTAGCATGGCATTCTTGTCTGTACTTTTTCCACATACACGATGGAGTGGTACTGGTTTCTTTTCTTAAAGATAGCTTAACGCTTTTAAGCTCATGATAAGGGAAGTCTCCACAGAAAGTACCTAAAACTTTGTGTTGAGCTCCATCCATGCTATTACAGAAGGGTAGATAAATCACTATAAATCACTGTAAATCACTAAAGAATTCATACCCATTTCTTTTGTTTTCAATATGATGTCCAATTACACTGTGTCTTTATGAACATTTGCTGATTGGGGTTAAAACTTTACTGCTAATCTCCACAGGTCTTCTTGCACTTCTTGACTTTATTATTCATAGAGCTTCCCTAGTGTAGAGTTAGTAGATGATGTTATTAGATTATATAAATATAGGATTTTACAAGTATTTTCTGCATTTTTAGAATAAATTGAGGACTCCTTATTCAGCCAAATTAATTATTTTCTCTATTTTAGTTTTAAAAGTTACACATAATGTATGTATACAATTGATGTATACACTAAAATGTATATATTATACATATATACATTATAACTCGTTGGCTCTCTCTAAGTAGTAGGTTTCAATCTCTTTGAAAAGATTAAAATCTCAGCACTTTCTGATGAAAATATCAGTCTATTTATCACATAAAGTATTCAATTTCCCAAACACTGTTTTTAAAATGAGGATTAAGCATCAGTGAAGTCACTTCAATTCCCAAGATAATCATGTTTCTGAAGGTGTTTGTGTACCCTTCTGGCATAAATGACCACACTTTCAATAAATTTGGTGGAACATTCTTATGCCAGTACTTGGGTGGCTCAGGGCTAACCAACACTGTTTTGATGTCTGCCTGGCCGAGGATGAGAAGAGGAAAAGGGCAAGCAGAAAATACTGATTGTAAATTTATTCTTTTTGAAATAGCTAGAACTACTTTTTTTTCTTTTTTTCTTTTTGTTAGGTGAATAACATTTTATCAGCTGGAAACCATTTCTGAATAAGTGCTGAACTGCTCTTTAGTTTGTTCAAAAAAATTAAGAAATCTTTGGCTACTGTTTAAAAACAGTGTTCGGAGACTAAATTTAGCTCTATTTAAAAACTAATTTAAAACTAAAACACTCTAATAAGAATATTAGATTTAACCTCTAATTCTCATTTTGATTTTGCCCATTGAACAAAGTATAAATACTCCCTATTAGTGCAGTTATAGCTCTAGGAAATTGATTTCCAGCTAAGGGATTGGCTTTTCAAGAAGTGTCTTCTTGTCACTCTTCCTGCTTTCTTCATCCTTAAATTGATGCATTCCTTAAGCATGTAAAGAAACTTGCTATGTGTCAAACGAGTTGCCACATATTTGTCCTAGTATTCAGTTAGCATTTCTTACACCAGCAGAAAATACATCCCTTAGAATTGACATTTCTGTGCAGAGTACTTCATAATCATGATGCATGCAGCGTTCTACTATGTTCCCCTCCCACTTGCACAGAATTTCTGCTTTTCAACCCAGATTTACTGATCAAATGGCCTAGCTGATTATATGACTTGTTACAAACACTGTTATACCTCTTTTAAGTGGTATTAGAAAAAAAGGTTGGGAATTGTAAATACAGGCAAGCTAGCTGAGTTGATGTTTAATAGATATGAAAAAGCTTTGTATGGAAGACACTGCTTTGAATCTTTTTACTATATCCCTTACAACAGTGTTCAACATCTGGCTGTGTTTGTGAGGCCAGTAGTCTATCCTCTGTCTTGAACTTCAAAAAAAGCAGAGTGGAAACTCACCAGTAAGTCAGATGAAAACATTCTGCAGCCTACAGTTGTTTCTGTGCTACATGGCCTTTTAGCTGCCTAAAGAACAATTGTGGAGTCTGGGAATTGCTTTAGAGAACTTCTAGATTGCTTGGGGATTTACTCAATAGATTCTAATTTGGATGAAATATGTGATTATGGAAGCACATAATAAGCATTCTCTCCTACACTCACAAAGAGTCTTTCAAGTGTTTTCAAGTAGTTCTCTGTTAAGAATACTCAGATTCTGTTGCATTGTATCAACCCAGTCACATGCTTCAGTAAGGTTCCATAGTAGATTTGCTAATGATGGAGAGTTTTACCATCTAAACAAAAATGCAAACAGAATTCTTACCTGTCCTACAAATAACACTGTTCTTGGGACATGCAGTGATGCGGATTTGCTTCAAGTATGATGCCTTCCACCCTTCCTGAGAATGTGGAAAGAAGAGCACAGTTCATTAGAACCTACCTATAAGCAGGTAGAACCTGTTTCTCATGCAGATCTCTGAAGAATTAGCAGAGAAGGCCTGATGGTAGCAGATGGTGGGGATGTTTGGCCAACCTTCCACTCAAGCTTTGGTGTATTAACTGAATTAAGACTTTGTTGAGGCTCCAGCCCATAAGGGATGTTGTGACAGAATCAGAAGAATCTATCAAAACATGGCAAGGATGAGGACAGGCTAAAAATTTCTGAGCCCTAGTAAAACCTACGAGGGTTTTTTCTTAGCTTAAGGAAGCAGCTGAAAAGTTTATTGCCTCTGACACTTTTTTTAAGCATTTTTGAAATCAGGGACAAAACTATGTATCAGTTGGCAGTGCTGTTTAATGTCCTTCCTTAATAGCAAAGAGGTAAAATAAATCAGGGAATTAAGTACAGAGATCCAGAGCCCTTGATGTGTAAAAAATGTATGCCCTATAAAATTCATATTTAAATTTTCTGAAAGGACAAGTGGATTCTCTCCTGCTCCTATCCTTATCCTTGTAGAGTATTTTTAGTGACTATAAAATAAAAAATGTGGTTATTAAATAAAGAATGTATGTCTTGCTGGAGTATTCCTCTTCCATATATAGATATCAAGATAGCTACAGATTAATGACAGCCTTTTGGTCCAATGAATGTGTCAGTAAAGAAAATCAAGCATTTCTCTTAAAAAAATAACTTTTCAGCATCCTTGAGGACACATGAAGTGATCTCTTTAGAAGTCACATTTAGTAAGGTAATGAGCATGATCAGGGTGCATTCCTTCCTCATGATCAACTTCATGGCACTGGAAGGAAAACTAGGTTAAAGTCTTACACTGACACTAAATACATAGATTCTTATATTCTGTATTGGAATGCATGACACACTGACTGCAGTTTAAATGACTGTTTAAAGAATTTCGAGAGCAGCAAAGACATAATTCAACTTAAGCTCTCACTTTCCCTCAACAGAAACACACAGGGCATTAAACGGCTTGGGCAAACAGTCTGGAAAGTTACATTGCGGTTCATCTTGTTACACTTGGTGCTTTTTGTGTAGTGGTGGTTTTTGCGCTGAGTTTTAGTCAGTAAAGCTAGGACTTCAGATTTTCATGAAAACAGGAATTTACAATACCTTATCTTCAATGTTGTGATAATCAATGTACTGTAACATGAAGAGAAAGTGTATGGAAGTGATAAGGATCACTTTCATCACATTCTTTAAAGTTTAGTATCTAAAAGAGTAAGAATATTGCAGTATAAATTACAGGAAAAAATGTTACTGATGTCTTTTTTAACTTTTAAAAACTTAACTGTAAGTGATGTTTCCTATTGCTGAGGCACCTGAATTGAAGTTATTTTGCACAGTGGTGTTTTTATAACATTCACATGAACACTGCTCCGCACCATTGTGCTCAGGGTATAAGGTCAGTACTGTTCCCTGTAAACCAGTACTACTGTTTAATCTCAGTTTAGTTCACTGAACTATACTTGTTATTGAAAGCCAATAACCTTTGCTGTTAGAATTTTGATTGAAATAAGATGGAAAACAAAATATTATATTCCTTAGAGCTTGGGGCTGAGGCAAATGAACATCATGGTGTTACTTAACATCGCATTCAGGGTTTAAGCAATGAATTCTTCAGCAGAATTGCACAGCTTAAATATTCTGTTTTCCTGTGTGTCTGCTGTGGTGTACTGCCTGCCTGCTCTTCATTTGCTTGAACGGATGTCTTGTTTCAGCTATGATGAGACAGATCAGTGTAGCCCCCATAATACTCTCTGATTTCTATTTTATTGCTGGTCTATGTCAGTCTATCAACCAGTCTCCATGTTTCTTCTTGTCATATGGCCATTGAACCACTTGAGAAATTATTTCTAGCTGAAACCATACCAATATACTTATCCAGATTAAACTCTACCAATTCTGGGCCGCCAGGTTCCTATGAACATGAGTGGTCTTTGTTAACTGAAAGAGCTTTACATGTATAATTCCTGCGAAATAATTATTACTCTAGCCTTGAAAACAGTGACTGTTAATGAGCTTACCCTTAAACGTTTGCCTAAATATTTGTTCAGTTACGTAGGCTGAAGCTCTTTAATAAAGCTAGCCTTCATTAATACAGCTAAAAATACATGTGAAGAGGTTTAAGGGTAGTCTTGTCCACTGAACCTTAGGAGCATACATGCTGAAAAGGGTGGAGTAGACACTGATGAAAACAATTGAGAAAGAAAAATGTCAATACATAAACCAGAATTGTTTACATGGGATTATTTGCTGGTCTTGAGACAACAGCAGAAGGAATGGGTATAGCAGGTGTTTCAGTGCATCTCAAGAGGATTGAGGCTCCAGACTTAGTCCTGAAATAAAATAAAAATAACTTTAATTATGTGAATTTTTTTCACCTAAAGAGCAATAATGCTATTAAAAGACATCCGTTGGTTCCTCTGTTTCCTTAAAGCCGTGCCAGAGCTCCTGTTTTCCTTCTGTAAGAACTGACTCCTGATTGGACAGTCCTGGTCAGGTCAGTGGGGAGTCCTTGTTTTTATCAGACAATGCTACTTTATGGTACACTGTAATTACAGATTACTGTTTGTGAAGTCTGTCCTACAGAACAGAGAAGGGGAGAATGCAGTCATATGTTCCACCTTTACTACAGCATTCTTTGGAAGGTTCTATATGTTTACCTTTATCTGACTATAGGTATTGTGCTTTTGTGGCTGCTGGCAAGAGCAGTTAAATTCTTTTATGCCTATTGATTTAATAAAAAATGTGAAGCCACACATGTAATAGCAGAAGAACACAGCAATATGAAGCACAAATGATCCTTGATGGGATGTGTATCTTGAGTAGGGTTTAGAAATGCTTTGAGCCTTATTCTTTATTTGGACTGTTACACTTAAAAATTCCAAAAGGGGGCAATCTTACCCTCTGCCTGAAAATCTATAAATATAATTCAACTGAGAAAATACAGTACACTACTTTCTAAGTTTCATTTACCTTAGAAAACTGAAGGTTGGTGCAATGATGAAAACAACTTTTAGGGGGTTGATCTTATTTTTGAAAATAAAATTTAAAAAGTGTTTTTACTGGATTTTTAAACTTTATTGACTGCATGAGTTTGAATCCATGTGGCCACTCTCAAATTTTGATGGTTTCAGTCATCTGATACCCTTACTGTAGAGAAAAATCATGTTGCTGAGAGGAAGAGCCATAAAAAAATAATAAATTATACACTTAAATTGCTCTTGGGTATAAATAAACATGTTTATGATGCAGATTTAGGGAAAAACAGAATTTCAGACTCATCCTATTTTTCCAGATGATAGGCAGTGATGAATTTGAGACAAAACCTGTGTGCTCCCTTGGAGGAATGCAAGTCAGGTTTTATGATTTCTTATCTTTCTGTAGTATAAATAGGAAAAATAACCTGTAGCCTTGTGGAAAAAAACCCAAAACAAACCTTCAAGATATGTGCTTGCCATTTGTTGTGGTAACTTTTTAATGATATATATTATTTTCTGTAAGAATTATGCCTATTTCCTTTCTATATGCTTTTTAAATAATGTCTTATGGAGCCATCTTTTGTAATTTGAAGGCAACAATAATTTAACTATAAGAAAACATTTCATGTCCATGAGATATATATATGCATCTACTAGCTGCCGAAAAATAGTATTTCTGTACATATTGGAAAGTAAATACTAAATCAGTATCCTTTGGCTGAATCAAATGGATGTTCAAAAGGAAGGCTATGAGAAAGAAATGCTGATGAGAGCATTCTTGCTCTTGATTCTGTATCGCAGGAGGTTCAAGTCACACCCTTTCAGTTTTCCCCAGGTACCAACTTTCTGACTATACTGTCTTACTTTAAGAGTGAATGCCTGTTACATGTTCATAATTCTGGCATCTTTCTGATAACTCCCTGCCTCAGCAATCAGGAAGTATTGTGCAGATACCCTCTACGTCAAGTGAAATAGAGCCAGCAGGCTGAAGGGAAAGATCTAGCTCTTCAGATGTGCTGTTTGTTATAGGGCAGATGAGAGCTATGGAAGGTGAAGGAAATGGAAGGATACACTGGGACATGTATTCGGACCTTGGCTTTATCTTAAGTTTAGTTATAGGACACTTCTGATGTTTTAAAGCTTTTGAGACACTTCTGAATGCTGATATTTATAAACTGCAACATCACTGTTCATTAATTTCTCTTTTACTTGTGATTCATCCTGTTACACTGGGGCCACGTATCTTCTCATGATAATACCAAAACCTAGAATTAGTCATTACTCCACGGAGTCTGGTTAGAGCTGATAGATTACTTGTAGTTAAATGAGTTGCAGCTTGTGATGTTTGGAAGCTTGAGCTCCAGCCCATGTAGTATGAATAAAGAGGTACAGATTGTCAACCTGTATATGCTGAAGTGGCTCTGACCCCTGATTCAGAGCCAAGCATATGGCTGGTACAGTCAGAGTTCCATAAAGTGTCACAATTAAAGATGTTTTCATAAGATGTAAATGAAGCTAAAATAAATTATGGCACCACTTTATTTTTATTGTGATAAGCGGTATGCATAATAAATAATCTTTCTCCTTTTTTGCCTCACTTCACATTCATATGTTGTGGACTATTTTAAACCCAGCTGCATTTTTTTCCCCTCTCAAGAAGATGACCATACCAATTGCCTCACTATCTGTTTACATTCTGGAAAGAGTCATTTGGGATTTTGTCTTTCTGAAATAAACGTTTGCTTATGGATTTTTTTTTTATTGTCACATCCATGGCATTTTTAAAGTAAATAGGAGTACAAGGTTTATATTATTTTAAATGTATATTGTATTTGTCTTCCCAACACTGTGGTTTTTAGTACTGTGAATAACGTAGTATGGAGCCAGCCTATTAAACAGCCTGTTTTTGTAAGGAAACTGTTAGTCCACCTACAATATTCTATTGCTTACTGTGTTCTTCCAATATGCTTAGCATTCCACAACCTAAATGATCATTTGTTGAACAAATTCATGCTTTTATTAGTCAAAATACAGAGAAAACAGAGCCCCCCTGTTTCAAGATATTTGCTAATGCACGGTTAATTATCACATATAGCTTACTATAATTCATTTTACAGGGAGACCTCCTGCAGGTAACATACTAGCAGTTTATGAAGCAAAATAACCTCACTATAGATTAGAACTGTTTCACTGCTGGTCAGACAGTTGCTGCTTCTAGGCCTTCTCACTTCACATTGCTAATTTGAACAAGGCTTTATTTTTATATTTGTCAGCAGCAAGACTGTAGCATGGTTGTTAAACCTCTCCCAGGCCTAATTAGAGTAGCAATGCAAGCATTCATAATGAATCTCGTGTCCTGGGCTGGAGGAGGTAGCCGTGGTGCTACAGTAGCTTCCTGGCAGACAGTTGCTGGCAGGTTTAAGGTAGCTTGTGGCTTGCAATATTAAGTGACTGTTGAAATTCATTGACTCCACTGCGGCTTATGTGTCTAGATGACAACAAGTTTACACGGTTCTTTTATAGTTACAGCAAATGGGTCCATTTAAATATTTATTAGGTGATTATGGTGATGTGAAATGGAAAAAAAATTGCAAAGTACAGTATTGCATGTATAACTGTTTTAACTGTTTGTACAAAATAGGCCTGTGGTATCATTTGAAATTACAGCATCTTTTTTTCCTCATAAATATTTATAGTGTATCAGTAGCTAGGAATGCTAATTTATTTGCATTTTGTTTCTTATTTAATTTGACAGCCATTTGGGTAGCTATTAAAGGCACTCACTCTGATTTGAATGAAGGATATTTCAATCAGCAGTTGAGTGGCATTTTGATTCAAGTAGGTGAAGTTCAATTTTAGGAGTTCTTTTGGCCTCTATGAGACCCAGAAAGGAGTGTTACCTATGTGTGCTGGGCGACACCCTCAGCCTGCTTCTCTGAAAGTGCTATTTTTGAGGAATTTGTCATAATTGCTGGATTAAATATAGTTGTTTTATTTTGTTCTTCATCTGGCTTCATCAAAGTAAAGAGAACACAAGAGCAGGTATAAATTAAGAAAGAGTTCCTGTAAAGTATGAATGTGACCTGGATGAGAGAACAAGCTGTCTCAGGTATATAGATCAAGGGATTGGACACATACAGGACAGAAAGAAATCCAATGTATTGACAGCTTTGTAGTTACTGTTTACTTCTTCATAGCAATAGAAGAGATGGAAGTGAGTCAGTCTCACTGAAGGGTATGAGAGAACATAATAATGATATCCAGAGGAGTCACAACATATTGTACATTGGAAATGCTCTCAGAAATGCATAGAAAATAGGTATAGTGAAGAGAAATCAGGTATAGTACAGTAAATTTAGTCTGAATATCTGTGTCTTAAACTTAAATATAGTATGAGAGACTTGCTTTTTCTAATAATTAAATACACTCCAGCAGTTTCACTAATGATGCTATCACTGAACTTTGCTGTTGTTTAGAAGTTTAAATTTGCTGCAAGTGGGTGGCATACTTTCTAAATCTGTATTTTATAAAGAGCAGAAATTAACAGCAGAGAGAACAAATCCAAAGTCATCTCTTGTCAGGGGAAGTGTAAGATGTACATCATTGTCAAGTGGAGGCAGCGAACGCTTTTGAAGTCATTTAACTACATTTTGGGATAATGAGTAACATATCCACAGGTCTGATCTGTGCTTTCCTAATTCTGTGCAAAGACTTGCTTTGATAGACTCCCCTTACTTTCAGCAGGCATGGAATACATTCTATTTTCTTGTTGTGAGAAATTAATTGGAAATTAATTGGTCCTGCCCTCTTTGGGTGTTCCATTCTTTTGGTTGTTTGCATTCCTTTGTTCTCCTTCAGTGCTTTTCCTTCTTCAGTTCTGCCAGTGTCTCTTATGACCAAACTTGCTCTTTAAAAAATTGTAAACAATTATCCTGTTTTCTTTGCAAGGGACTGATGTGAATATTGTTTAAATTTATAGTTGGAAGGAGCAGAATTAAGAATTTAAAATAAAAAATAATGAGCATAATTAAGATTTAGAAGACTTCCATGATTAATATCAGTATGCAAGATTTCTAGACACCATCAGTGGAGAGAAAAATAGCTTCCCTAGTAGAGCAAATTTTGTCAATTGTACATGAGGAAAGGAGCTGCACAGTCCAGAAATATGGACACCAACTTGAAATGGAGATAGAGACGTTTCATACTTTTGACAATGACATGAGTTACTCTTCCAAATAGGATAATGAAATTCTGGAAAGTAAAATGGAGATGTGAAGCTGAATCAACTCTGCCATAGGCTTCCTTAAGACTTTCTGTAAGACGTCTAGGATTGGGGTTTTTTCTACTGTAAAGAGTGAAAGATTGACTGGTATTTTGTTATTTCACTAATACTTATTTCATTATTAGTAGAAAAAGCAAGACAGCAATTCTATATGGATATGTTTAATGCTGGCTTTAGTTCAAAGTTGATGTCCTTGCTCCAAGTTAAGAGCACTAGTGACTGATGAATACTTCTGCCATACAAGTAGTCAGAATTACTCAGTTGAGAATGAGTTGTTCAGTTTCTGAGAACTTAAAAGCTTAGGTGATTACTTACTGCATTAATAAACTGTCTATATGATTATATAGATATTTAGCCTCAGGCTTAAGAAATCTATGCTTTATTTCTTCACCAGCCTTGAGTGAAGTCCTATTAATTCTTGAGGTGATAAGTTAAACTTGCAACTCAGGTTGAACATACATCAGAGCAAAGCCAGGGCTCTGGGAATGGCTGTGTCCTTGTGCACACACAGTAACCCTTGGTCTTCAGGTTTGTCAATGTAATTTTTTTCACAAGCACTAAATTCATTTAAAAGAAGACGAAGGGGGAGAAAAGAACATTCTTTAGCTTTTTGAGTCTGGAACTTCTGTCCTACTGTTTGCTCAGATTTTCCAGTGAGATCACTTCCTGAATGGAGCATAATATGAATAAGTGTTCTGAGAGGCAGGTACAAAGCCTAAGCATGCAGAAACTGTCCAAATTTTCAGTATCCCATCAGTGACAAAGCTGAATTTGGTTCAAGTTTTCAAATAACCTCAGAAATTTCACATGTGCAGCTTGATTAAGATGAAACTTTATTGAATCTTACTTGTTAAGTTTAATTAGATGTTAAATTCTAAAATACTATTTAGGTTTTAAGAAACCTTAATGTACATATGTACCAGTAGAATAATTTGGTCTGAATAGAAAAATGACAGAATTTCATTCTGAAAGTACCTGCCAAGTACTTACTTACAAAAACTTTAATGTTTTTTAAAACATTACATGGTTTCACCTCCTTATGAAGTGCTATTGCAAAGACAGATTGCAAAATTCCTGAAGTAGTATGGTTATAATCAGCTACTTTCATAGAAAATTTGTGTCCTAGTAATAGACCAGGATTCTGTCCAACCTCAGTGCAAAAGCTATTTATTTCCCCCATGAGCATTTCGATGCAAGCCTACTTGGAGAAAGAAAAATAAGACAAAACATGAATTAACAGACAACTGGTAGTTTAGCCAAGGGCTCATATAGTTGTTTCTGCTGTTAGCTCTAAAGAATGAACTCAGAAAGAATGATTTTCTTGCTGCAGTCCACTGCTATCTGTGATTGGTTTCCTAACGCCCCTCTCACTTTTACTTCATTGAGTATATAGAACTGTTTCTGCAGCATAATAAAACTCTCCTAAATGCAGATGGAGCAAACAGATATTTCCCAAGTATAACAGAAGCAGAAAATTAACTATATAAAAGTTTCTGAAGACCAATTATAAACAGTAGAATGGAACTGCTCAAGTAAGCATCTCTTTTCTGTGTAGACTGTTAGCTGGGCTTGAGAAATATCCAGGAACATCCCTGGAATTTTCCTAGCTACAGACATGCTTTTTTCCCTATTATTAGACAGTAGACAGCACTACATTAACCATCCTTTTCACTAGTTGAAGTGGCATCCCAGTGTCACTTTCCAGTTTCTGCAATACCTGCACCATCCTGCCTCTCCAAGCCTCTTCACTAAAGCAGGCATTGCACCTCTTGCCTGGCCCTCCCTTGTTTTAAGAACCCTGTTCAATACATGACTGGGTTTTTTCACATGATCTAATATTTTGGTGATTATACAGTACTGCTGCCTGCTGAATACAGTTTGGGTGTTCGAAGTAGGATCAATGAAGTATTCCCACAGAAACATGAGATTGAACTGAAAAAATTCTGTATGTACCTGAGAGCAGAGCTTAGTGTTTTGGCTTTTCTTCAATTATTAATTCATGTACAGAAGCTTGCTCATGTTCAACTTGCTACCGTGAGGAAATGGAAAAATATACAGATTTGCAGAAAAGCCATGCTGGAATAATTGGTTGATGTCCATAATGATCTATGGATATCTGAAGCAAGGCTTGTAGAGCAGAGAGTAACTTTTGTTAGCTGGAATTATATTTCAGACAAAGGAGAAAATCTGGGGAAGAAAACCCTGCAGAAGACCATATGGACACACCATGGCCTTCAGCTTCTGATTTGAGGAATAATAAAGGGGAGAGGGAATCAGCAGATTTAACTAAGTAAATACAGTAATTAAAAGGAGAGTGGGAACACGTGGGCTAAATTAAGCTTTCATATACAGTTTCACCTTAAAGAATCTGTGAAATCAAATATCTGAAGTGTGTGTGGGTGTGTTGTATGTGCAGCTAATACATGGTTGACTGTTCACCCAGCGCTGTAGCCTTCTCTGCCTCTGATTTCTGCCACAACTTCATGACATCTTTGCTCAGGATACTTTATTTTTAAGAGATTTCTGCAGTTGAAGCAGTTGAAGTTATTTTATACGTTTTCCAGAACTGTTAGGGTCTATTATTATAATCCCTATATATTAATTCTAGTAATTCTGCAAGGTGGAGATGTACCGTTTCCCCCACTGAATTCATACAGAGTTGTTGTTCCAAGATGGATGTTATAACCTGCCCCTGAGTACAAACTAGCGCTCTCACCACTGAGTCCCTCGTCTGCTGATGCTTCATGTTGTGATCCATGCAGATGAAAGGCACTGAGGGGCGCGACGACTGCAGAAAAGCTTGCAGGCTTGAGAGAGCAGCCAAAATAAAGCTTCTTTTTCAGTAACAGGACAAATAATTTTAGACAATCAGTAGTACAATAAACTATATTCTATCTCTGTGCATGACCACTGGGAAATAGAAATCCATTTTTCAGCTGAATGAAAAATAGGAGGTCCAAGTGTCAAGATCTTAGCACTAGGACAAGTTGGAAACTTTCCAGTGGAACATTTTTCTCTCAGCTAATGCTGGTTCACCAAAACCTAACACGTTGCATGAAAATGTCTATTCCAATGAAATTTTTGATGGAAATGTGTTTGGTTTCCTGCCAAGCTCACCCGCTTTTCCCAGCTCTCAGCTCCCCGGCATCTCACGTGGAATGGTGCCAGAAAGTCAAGTTTCTTCACGTTCTTGGCCTGTTTGGCAGACTGCCACAAAGGATGGGAGTCTGGGCTCACGAAAGTGGACAAGAAACCTTATACATGCACATACAACCATACACATACTCTCACAGGTCATTTAAATCCATGTCAGTTCATTCAAAGTAAAGGTTTTTTTACATAGAGGGTCTTTTAAATATGACCCTCCTATGGAAAATTTCTCATGTCGGAATTTTAATTCCAAGTTGCAACTGAAAAAAAAATGGAGAATATGAAAAATTTTCCTTATGAGGAAAATACTGGTTCCTGTGCAGATGCATGTTGCACTATTGTCATTGAGGCTATCAAGAGCTCCATCTGCTTCTCTTTTCCATTCCATAACAAGATCTATATTTGTAACAGGTAAGGTGTTTGCGCACTTACCCTTAACAAAAGAAGATGATATTTTTGGAGTTTTGTAAATATTGGTTTTAAAAATTCCTCTTAAGCCATCTTATATAGGGCAGACAATCTTTTCTTGGTCATGAAGGTTTAGTCTGTGAACGGAGGGGATAGAGAGCTTCAATGTTTTTGGCTGAATAATAAACAGAAAATAGGCACATATACTGAAATTCTGACTGAGAGGTCCCTGAAGCAGGAGCTCTGTAATGTACTTTTCCATAGCTTCACTTCATGCACTGCGAGCTGCTCAGTCGCTTATTATATGTAAGTAAATAAATAAACTTCAATCACACTGTGTTAGGTAATTTCTGACTGGGGGGATGTGTTCACATTGGAGACAAAAAGCAGTTGATTCAAGTAGCCAATAATGAATTCCTTTTTTGATTATTCTTAATACCTTGGATTAGCATAACAAAGTCAAACTCTTTAGGAGATCAGTACTTGAAGCAGTTAATTTTTCAATGGAGCTTTTGAGAAGCTGGGATTTACAGTAATAAAGTTCTTACTATTTCTTACCAAGAAAGGTTCCTGACTGGAACTCCATATCTGCGTAAATTGGTGTTGTGATATCAAGCCTGAGCCTCACTGCCAGCCTGTCAAAAATATGTTGCTTTTGGAATAATAGGAAAATATCAAATGCCCTGTAGAAGATACTAAAATTTTTGCTTTAAAATAGAAAGAACATCTTTGTTATTCAAGATAAGGGAAAAAACATTATTTGTTCTTTTTTTGTGGGGCACAACGTGTGGTAGAGCAAGAGGCTGCACTGATGCTGCCCCTGGCTCTTTCATAAAACTCTAATGTGATCTAAAATTGCTCACTGTGTCTTTACATTCTGAAGTGATAAAATAGGAATGATCAGCAAAATACTTCTGTATTAATGATAGCATTATGTACACAAATACTTGTAGCAGGCTTACATAAAATGCAGTTAGAGTCACTAAGCATTAATTTGAGGCATTGAAGGTTTTTATTATGCTGGGAGCTAACTCTGAATGCACTAAATGTACGTGGGTTTGCCCTTTCATTGTGATAGTGCTGAAGAAGGCTCCATGGGTTGCAAACAGCAGAAGAAGGTAAAGAATTTATTGACAGAATAAATTCTGCCAATTTCAGAATTGTCCTTAAGGCTGTTGTCTTCCTCACTGTGGCTGCACAGAATGCCAAGATCCTTCGCTTGCATTTACCTTGACATCAGTCTATCCATGAGGAGGAGGAAATGGGATATGTGTGTGTATACAAACACAAACAGCAGGATTGAGCAATTCAAATCAATCCTCTGAAAGGAAATTAAGAAATAAAATCACAAACTTTTTGATTGGTTTACTATTAATTGTTCCTTGCTAAAAATGATGCAGCAGAAACCTTAATGTTACCAGCTGCTTTCTAATGTCCCTAAATCAAACTCCTTTGTTGCCCTCTTGAATCTCCTAATCTTTTTGTAAAGGAGAGCAGAAGGGCCTCTCTACAAAGCAATCTTGACTGCTTTATTTGACTCATTGGGGTGAGAGGAAGAAGGGAGAGGGGGGGTGCAACACATATCATGCTGCAAATACAATTCAACATGTGCAATGAAGTGACAGCTGAATTCTTCAGGTCTTTATGTCAAAGAATCAGCACTGGACTGTGGTGTGTAAGCAAAGACATCTCATGCTGTTATCTGACTTAGTGTTCTCTAAGAGCAACAGTCTGACTGAGGGGAAAAATATCAGCTCAGCTCTCTGGAAAACAGAGGAACACTGGCACTGACCTTCCACAGCCACTTCCTCGCATGAAGTAAAGCTCCACTCTTTACTTATAGTAAGCCTGAACTAGGTCTGACCTCTCTCCACTGTTGCAGGCACTCGCAGCTGCTCTCTGGTGGAATGAGAAAAATCTGATTTCCATACAGCAGTGCATCACCTCAGATCCTGAACTTTTGCCTGTTCATCCTGACATAATATACCATATTTTTCTGATTGTTCTCTGGATTTGTTAAGGGACTCAGATAAGTCTATGCTTGAAAATTTGGATCTGGATCCAAGCCTTTGACCATTTCTACCCCATAATCCTAAGGTATTGGAACAGGTAATTCCATAGGAAAAAATACACTCGTATTTTGGGGTAACATTTTTTGGTGTCACCTGAAAGAGACAGTGGAATATGATTGTGTTGTGCAACTCATATTGTGCATAATGAGGCTGATGTTCTTAATGCAAGCAAATGGAAAATAAAAATGCAAACAAAAAGTTTGCATTAAGAGACTAGGCTGAAGGTGTTTCTGTTCCCAACATACTGACCTCCATGGCAATTTCTATAAGCTCTTCATGTTGTAGGACCTCAGACTTACAGTGAAATCACCTCAGACTTACAGTGAAATCCAAAATACACATCCTAGTACATTCCTTAAACCCAGAGATGGACAAAGATAAGAATCAGGGATTTCTAACTCCATATACTGAATTGGGCTGAGACCAACTGGCCTCTGCGGAATGTGGAATTCTCCAGTATTTGGGGGTTCAGGAACATGGCCAGTGCAGCACGGAGCCTGGGGCACAAGAGGCAGCAGGGGAGAGCAGCCACAGGGCACAGAGCTAGCAATTCAGGCTTGGATTTTTACAGGAGCCTCCGGAAGTAAAGGCACTTCACTTCCACAGTCAGTCATGAGTACTTGTTGAAAGCTTATATTTCTTGCTTTTATTCTCTCTCCAGTTGATGTAGTAAATTGGATCTGGTTTCTTGGTCAAGATAGATCAAGATTTCTGTAATCAGCTACCTTGATCCCAAAAGCTGATTGCAATAACTAAATTAAACTGTGTGCAGTGGTCTATCGTCCCATCAGATGGCACAGATGAGTTCTACAGTCTCCTTGGAGTCATCCAAATCAACTATTAATAGCTGGATTTAATGTAAGAATTCTGAGGCAGTTCAGTGTTTCTTTGGTATAAGATATTCTGGAGGGTTGGCTTTTTTTCTTCCTGAAATTGTTGTGCTGTTTGCGGTACTTAAGAGACAGACTCCAAACGAAGCAGCCATTCCTAACCTATGCAGACAAAGGGAGTGGTTCCCTTAGCAACAGGAACCATGTGGAGGTTCTCAGAGAGCTCTCTTTTCCCCCTACTCGTGTTTTCTTTTAACTCAACATTTTGCACAGCATCTTGCATGGAGAATCCGACAGCTGGGCTGGAGGCAAACGGCTCTTCCGGCTCTGGCTAACCAGTACTCCAAAGGCAATTGTTCTGCGCTCATCAGACAGCAAAATGATAAGCATGGGTAAGTGAACTGGCACAGGATCAGAGTTCACGCTGAGGAGGGGGAAAGTTTACTGGCTGCAACCAGAAGTGTCCAGCACTTCCCAGTAGGCATGTATGTTTGAAACAGGGGTACTAATGTGATGATTACCTTGGTTATTGCTAGGATTGTATGTCTGCATTTAGCATTTCAGGGTTTGGAAACAGTAGCACAACTGTGTTCTAGTCCTTAGTATGTTACTGACTTCCTCTATATCCCTGAACATCTCACCTCTCTGCTTTCCTTCCTCATCCACTAAATGGAGATGATATGCCATAAGGACCTTGAAAGGACTGTAAAATACTGTAGAAATATACCATATCGCTTGTCAAAATTATATTTGCTTTTGAAGTTAATGATAAGGTGTGCAGAATCTGAGATGAAGTATTGCTCTTTTATTGAAGATTTAACTCAACTTTTCAATAAATCTAGTTGGTTTTCTTTATGGTACAGAAGAGATGTGTGCACGTAGTGTCTGTATGAACATATGTATATGCATAAAAAATTGTGTATGCTGATGTACAAATAACAGAAATAGAGCCGTTTATTTCCCTCAAAATAGCTGTAGCATTGGTAAAGTAGCTGCTGTGCTTCTGTGAAATCCAGCATACTACAGAATAATGAAATTTAATCTTTGTATGTCTGGAAATAAACACTTGCTCTGCTGTCCCTAAAGTATTGTGGATTACCAGGGCTCTTGCTGGTCTCAGTTGGAAAAGCTTAATGCATAAACTCCATAAGTTTGTAGTCATTTACCTAAAAAGAGACATGTGGATTAATCCAATTTTAAGTCAGTTATTTTGTGGGGGACTTGCATAAGGGATGAATTTGGCCCTGAATTATTCCGAATTTAATGTACAAAGTTCCTTGGATCACAATTTTTCATCACATTTGAATTAAAATTTAGGCATTCAAGTTCATATTGTGACAAAGTGTGCTGCATACTGATCATTTGGATGCAGGCTTCCTTTTATTCCACACTTAGAGGCACATCTCATAATGTCGCAGTGAAATGCATTTGCCATTACAGGCAACTTAGTTGCTCTTATTTCAAATGTGATTACTGCAGGAAACAACAGTCATTGGTAACTGCATGCACAGAGCAGCTGCAGAAGTGTCATGCAGCGACTGTCCACAGTCATATCAATAATGTGCTGTCATTACTCTTCCTATTCTTTATGCAGTGTTAACCTTCTGCTGCATGTCACTTGCTATGTGCTTGTACAGCACCCAGTACCACTGAGCTTTCCCTACATGATCAGAGATTCAGTCAGAATACTCCCTTTTGAGTGGTAATTGACAATTTGTCTCTTGGCTCCAATTCAAATTGAGAAAAATTGCCCTGTTTGCACCTTTCTGAATAATGTTCTCTGCCTGAACAAAGATGAATGCAATACTGTAATGTAATTGAAATGAATTGTACCCCTTTTCTCTCTGTGGTTATATTTCCCTCCTTTTATGCCCTATTTCAAACAATACTACTGCATGAACCAGTGATAGTAGCTAAGGTACAGGATTAAAATATTTTGTATTTAGTGGGCAGTGTTTAAATTCCTAATTACAGCTCAGTTTGTGTAGTTTGTAATATTTGAAGAAATCCTGTGCATAGCGGGGGCTCAGCAAAGGTTTCAAGTAATTGCAGATTGATCTTCTTAATTATTCCCCTGTCCCCATTTGGTGTCTAGTTTTGAGGTTTCCCTTGTTCAATATTGACCCTCTCTTTTTGGGCAGAGTTTATTTTCATTCAGATGAACAAAATCATCAGCCCTTTTGCCAGGCCTGCTGGTAGAGATTTGATATGAATAAACCACTGAGAGCCACTTTGAGTTACTTCAGATTTAATAAGTTTGAATTGTTATTAGCAGTAGTTACATTGTGCTTTTCATGAAGCACTTGAAGCATACTGCAAAAGGAAATGAAGCCTCCCCTGAAATCTGGAGACAAGGCAGTAACACTGAGAGATTGCTTAATCCATCAACTGAGTAAAGAACAAGAATTCTAATCATCTTCAGAAGCAAAGAACAGGAAGTAAAGATCTAATGTAGAAGGAGCAGCTTAGATTGATACCAGTACCTATTTCAATCTCTTACCGCTTTACATATAGGATACATAAACAGACTAAGCTGAAACGGAAGAAAAAAGTGGATGTTAGTCTTAAAGGTTAAAGAAATGAATGATGATTGACTTTTAGCAAGAATTATGAGAAGCTTATTTATGTGGCTGGCAGCCAAAAAGCTGAAGTTTCATGCTTTAGCAAGAAGGTTAATCTCATACAGGTCAAATTTCTGGATCTTACCATTTTTATGTACTATATGATTTTTCAATACCAAGTCAAAGGCAAGGCTTATAATGGGAGTAATTCTTTTTTCAGTCTGGTTTATTCATTAGAAGATCAGCAGGTAAAACTCCTCCAAGATACCTCTGGCTAAAAAGCAAACCAATATTAGTTTATTCATGGTTTATGGCTTTTTCTCTTGTAGCCCTGAAAAGAGGACTGGTATGATAGTCTGGTGTGATACTGCCCTTAGCAACTTGTTATCACTCATCTGATCCAATGCTAAAATACATTACTATTGCATGAAGGGCATCCTCTTCTTTAAAGACTTTTCAACATCTTTTCTGGGAAAAGCCAGAAAACCTGGGAACTGCAAATGGCTCTTTTGCAGCAGTTTCCAGTCCTAGAATTGGTCTGGCATTTTCAGAGAGCCAGGATCAATGACCTTATACAGTCTGTAACTGCTGTTCAGCAAAGTAGATAAGAGTCTTTATCCTTGTGTCATTTAAATCCTGACTCTGGGTACATCTACATTGCAAGCTTTGTAATGTAGCTAGAGTCTCATGTAGATCAGATGCCAATTAGTCCATGGGACTAATGGCCCAGCTCTTTGCTTATATAGATGGAGACCCTGAAAGTAGACAGAGTGCCCCAAACCTTTCATTGGCCTGACATTGCATTTAGTCATGTTGTACCACTGAGCCAAATGCAATTCTTACTGTAGCACGTGTGCTCCGATTGACATAGGTAACAGCAGCTGCAGAAGCACTGAAGCAATGGGTTTAGCTTGTTCCAGGTTGATGAGAAGACAGACTCCCGAAGACCCATGAGAGTACTCTGGTTTCTAAGGTGCACTAAACCTAGTGCCTTCACATCTTCATTGCTAGTGCCGTCCTTGCTAGCTCATTTATGACAAAATCTGCTATGATCACATTATGTTAACTTGATGTGTAGGCATACTTGATGTGGTATAAACTGTACTGAATAAGCAACTAGAAAGTGTTACAGCCCAAAGATTCATTTCACTAAACAAAAGTATTCCCCACAAATTAAGATTTAAAAATAACAATGTGATGTACTTAAAAAATTAATGGCAATGAGCAGTGCACATACATCTTCTAAAGTACAAGAGGAGGTGGGACATCTGAAATTGTTCAGCAAGGAGTTTGGATAAACAAGCCTTGTTTCAAAGCTTATTTCAATACACGAATATCATACATATGAGAAGATGTAGATCAATGTTTCTTCTTTCTACTTGAATGTAATCAATAGTTTTAACAGGCAGCCCTAGGGAGAACTGGTATTACTTCCTTATTTCCTCATTTTTAATCACTTGCTTCTATTAACTCTTTAGTCATGGGATTTGTAAGCTGTTTTCTCCCCTTACGGCAAACCGATTTTACTTCTATTTTTGTTTATAGATGTTGCATTTTCATACTTCCTTTCTCTTATTTTTGTACTCAGTGGATAGAAACCAAATAATTTCTTTCTTTTCCCTGGTCTAGTGGAAGGTGTCCCTGCCTGTGGCAGGGGGTTAGAACTGGATAAGCTTTAAAGTTCTTTTTAACTGAAACCATTCTGTGATTCTATGAATCTCTCTCTACTCTTTCAGCACCATTATGAAAAAACACATAAATGTGTTTTTGTAGAGTCTGCTATACAGAAGCTATTCTGAATTGTGATAAATGTATTCATGGGATCATCCTTCAGACTCTAGTCTATTGCCTGGCAAAGTTGTAAGAAACACTAAATGAGATGTTCTTCAAAATAAACAATAACTGTGGTTTATCATGCCATTTATCTCTCTCTAGAAATATTTCTCTTTGAACTAAAAATGGTAAAAATAAGACCTGAAAAAGGTCTTTCGCTGAACTCATAGCCTGTCCTTATGTCATCTTCAAGACTGTATAAGGATCATCTCCTTTATGATTCAGATTAGGGTTTTCTGTAGAAGTAAACTTTGAGAGTCTGGAATGTATTTTGTAGGAAAGTCTGAAAGTTCAGTATGAACTTAAAGTTGATGCCTAAATTTGCCTTTCCCAGAAACATACCAGAAATGCATATACAACAGCTCTGAGTTCAGGATTACTTTCTTGCCTTAAGGCAGTCGGTGAATTGATCAAGATAGAAATCTGCAGGGGGATCCTAAAACACCCTTTCCAAAATTCTTTAAGGCTAATGTCTCCTTTTGCATCCCGACAATGCTGAAATTAATGATCTTTGGATTTAAATTTCACATGGAGTCAAGCTGAGAAGATGTACCTGCATCCAAGTTTCTTCTAAATACAAAGTTGCTGCAGCTTTTATTCAGAGCTAATCCTTGTGTGAATCATATGGCAACGCTCAGCATGCCTGGTCTCCTGAAGATGTTCCTTTGAGGTCAGCAATTGTCTCAGGCAAATATTTGCCACTTCATAAATCTCTGCTTGTATAGCCTGGGTTCTATAGTCTCGTTTTGGGGCAGTGCAAGATTATACAATAACTATCATACATCACCAGGGAAGTAACAAATCCTTTTGGAAAAGGAGAGTAAGTTATTGAGACTGGAACACAATGGGTTTTTTATGGCCAAACTAAGTTAAAGATCAGTCAGAATGTCACTTAAAATAGATAGGTGTTTCAGGTCCAACATCTGAATGACTAAAATAATCCATTGTGGAAACTGATGTACGCAGTCAGTGCACTTCTGAACAGGAAAAAAGGTTGAAATATTTCACTGGATGTATGATGGTAGTGGTTGGGAAGTTTCTGTAATAATATTTAAAATTATGAATGTATTTCAAAAATTATTAGAATGAAGTGTACCAAATCTGTTCAGACGTTAATGTTGAGATAGAATTGCCATTTAGCCATTTGTATGTCTTGAAAAATGTATATATCACTGGGCTTTTTACATATGGAAAATTTGATCTATGGTCATTGCAAAAGGATATGGAAAAGACCTGGCCATTTTTGCTGGATTCTGTCTGTGTGACAATACTTTTTGGCTCACAAGTGAAGGTAATCATTCAATTGTAATTTAATACATAGCCAGAAAGTTATTCTTTAAAAATAATCAACATAGTGTTTTACTTTGTTTGACTTGGGGTTTAAACCAGATGATGGTTTTTAGGGGCTTTTGAAAACTAAGTGGGCTGATACATTAGAAAATGCCTCACATCTAATTAGTTAATGTTGATTATTTTAGAAGTGTCTTCCATTGTATAATTCTGCATAACCTGATTGCTTGATTGCTTTTTGCTGCAGTGCTGTGTACAAAGAACCTCTGACATCACTGAGCAGTGAATGTCTGTGTTGTCTGTTTAAAATGAGTCTTCCAGTTTCAAATACAAAGTTACAAATTTTAGACAGATGCTGTTTGAACTTGACCATTACGGTCATTTTGGGATTAACAGCTCTACGTTCACTGCTTTCCAGGATATTCTTATATAAAGTACATTTTGTGTCTCATTATCTGCATCTATTTTGAGTGTTTAGGACAGAAAGCTTGCAGCCCGGATGTTCACAGGGGTAAAGGTGCCTCTGCCCTGACATGTTTCAGCATTACCAAATTCAGTTGAACGACTACAGTTTATATTAGCTAAAGAATTGTTCCTCGCAGCAGTACATTAAAAAGTAACTCAATTTCATTTCAATAATAATAAGAGGCTGAGAGTTGCAACATTTGTTGCCTTACGGTGCAGCGTGTATTATTATATCATGTCATGCTACAGGCATGAGGTTTTGGTCATTTTTAAAACTTCATAAGAGGATACAAAGATGAAGTTTTGGACAGCATACCAGATTCTGAGCAATGTAAGAGAAAAAGAGAGTGGAGAGAAAGATGGGTTTGAGGAGTTGAAATTTCTTTCCTTTTGTCACCGCTTGTCTGTAGTTTGGTGATATCCACTGCTCCACAGCTCCCATCCTACCTCACTATTGTGCCTATTGAACAATAGTAATTCTTTGCTATTTTCTATTCAAGGGAACAAAGCAGAAGGGCAAAACCATTTCTCCAGCTGATACCTGCTGTTGTGCTATATGGCTATTTCTTTAAACCCACTGTATGCAAACAGTAAAGCTGTGAAAGGGGTATTATTTACACTGAGCATTGTCTGTCCTCACAGTCTGATTATAGTGCCAAATAGGATTATATTTAGATTCATCATTCAAGAAACAAGGAATTAGGACTCAGAGAGACAAGATGCTATAGAAGGATGGTAATGGGAAAAGTATAAATATCTCAGCCCATTTCCTCCTAGTCTGCATGGCTACTTGGTCACAGAGTACAGTGAACCTCTGCAGGCAGACGTGGCTGAGAGCTAAATGTATGTAGCTTTATGCACCATCATATCTTGCAGCTAAACATTATTTATAGATATTAATTAGTTCTTTGCCTTTGCTATTTTGTTACTTCTGTTATTTTTGTTGGTTTAAAAACTAACTTCCCTGCAGCAGTCTGTAGAGAGAAGAAGGTGATAGTAATCACTTAAGTGTGATACTGAGGAACTGTACATGGAGAATAAGTGCAGTCATTGCGGGGTGTGATTTTTTCCTTTGAAAACCTTTGCTGAGGTTAATATTGCTATTGAAAAAGGTGATGTTTTAGAAGTCAGATTTAAGTTGTTGACATAAAGTGTATTCAGTTGTAAACCCAGCAAACTCTCTGTAAATTGTATGTCTCAGACCTTACTCTTGCAAACACCTACTCATAGGTCTTACCTCATCAAAATCAGCTATTTATACACATAAGTGTGCCGATTGGGCTTTATTGCTTCAAATCAATGACTCAGGAAAGACTACTGCTTTCAGGACACTGATTGATTTATGCATGTTAGCCATAAAATACGTAATGTACTATAGTTCTTTCAAAGTGCACAGCCAACTTTATTGGGACTTTCATCCTGCTCACAAAGTTTGCCTTACAGGACCAGGTTTCAGCAGTGAGAGACTTCACAACAAGTGGCTAGATTGTTTATTCCTGTTCCTTAGGCCACTATATTCCTTAAATAGGGTTTTTACATTTATCTGGGGATTTCAAATTAATATTATAAAGGAGTTTTGTTGGGACAGAAAGGGAACATAAACCAAAAGCCTCTGAACTTAATGGGAGTCTTTACCTGATTTCAATAAGCTTTGAGTTTAACTTCCAAAGGATGTTTGAAGAATTAATCAGCTCATTTAAATAGATACCACATTTATGAATGTGATAAGATCTTTTTGTGTCCTGCTAAAAACCACAATGTCTTTAGGATCAAAATCCTGAAATTTCAAGTTCCCAGTACTGTAACTGAAGTAACAGCTCATACTTCATTTTACCATTCTTTACTTTTTATCTTAAAGAACAGATTGAAATTATATATAAAACCCAAGAGATTAAACTGGTCATACACCAGAATGGGACTAACCTCGGCCAGCTGCTAATTGTATCTCCACTACCATGTAACTAAACCCACAAGTAACTATCATCTTCTCACCTTGCTGTTCCCTCTGTGTCTTATTTATTTATACTGAGACCTTGAAAGGGGAAGTATTCTCCCTTTGCTAAATGTTTGTAGAGGATATAACCCCAGTTTCAGCAGGGGCCTCTTGATACTATAGTAATAAAAATAAACAATTAAAGTCAAGAATAATTGCTTTAATTAGATGGTTTAGAGCTGACCAACTGCAGATTATGGTAGAAATTTGTCATGCTGGCTGCTGTACTGGGTACAGAATAACTGGTTGGAGTCCTTAGGCTTGCCAACAATATTCTTTTCAATGGGAGTTATTAACATGTATTCCTTCCGAGAACTGAAATGTAATACCAGTATGTAACAATCATAACAAAAATGCATGCCATGTTTCATGTAGTACTGAATCGTTTCAGGAATAATTAATTATTCTTTAATTCCCAATTCAAAGTCCTTAACACGAGGGATTTCCACAGATCTTTGCCGTCAGCACATTCTCTCTTATTTCCCTGATGATCTTAAAAGTCTTTCCCAACCTAGTTAATTCTGTGACTCTATGATGCATACTTCCATATTGCAAGGGTAAGAGTAATTTTCCTAAGATCCAGAATTTTTCTCCTTTCGGGAAGTTCTGGTTTCTGTTCATAGTTCTCAGTTTGCAGCAGGAAAAGGTTTTTAATGTTACTAAATTTGTGTTGTCAGTTGTTAATAGTTGAGTGCTACAACACAAAATGTGCACCATGGTTGGTAAGTGTGGGAGGCTGGAGAGAGACACCTTGGGTTTGTGCAAAGATCTGCTGCTGCACTTGTCTGGTGTGACTAGAGAAATTCTTGCAGACAATAAGAATAATAGACTCAGGGTTAGAAGTGTAAATCAGATAAATTATTTCCTTTGCATAATGAAACATGAATAGTTTATACATAAGCCTACAGGTGAAATCCATCATTAATGGCTTCCTGTTCTTTGGTTAAATCTGAAACAGGAATGGGCAGCTTTTGAAAGTTCTTACTTACAGTGTCTTGCCGTAGCAACTAATAATTCCTTCCACCACGTGTGTGACCATGTTCTCTATGTATGAGAGAACTCTGAGTGTCGAGAGTCCAGCGACATTTAATAAAATAAGTGCTTGTTCTTCTGAACAAAGAGTACTTTAAAACAGTGGCCTTTAGGGTCTGTCCTTGTTGGGAGCCACTTCATTGTTTGATTTAAAGGTTGGACTCCGAGATTTGTACAGGAAGAACTTCATTATTAACATGCTAAACCAGGCACCACAGGCACATAATATAGCTGTCTCAATATACTTTTGAAATGTCAACTAGAATAGTTAATAACTAATAGAAAAATTGCTGCAAAGGAAGCTAAAGCATCAGATTATGTGTACTAGCATATGCAGCAACTCTGTGTGGCCACTTTGACCACTCAGTAAGTACAAGACAGTTTATTCCACTTTGTAAGGATTTGGGGTATGGTGAGTGGATAAACACAGGAATTACTTCAAAGTAATTGGCATGCTGTAAATTTATGTCCCAGTGTAATTTGCATTAATTTCCTGGGTAGACAAATGCAAAGGAAAATGAAAAGGAAATAACCAAAGAGGCAGAAGCAGAGCAAACCCCAGCTTGCAATCCAGGCTGCAGGGCTGGAAAAAAAACCAAGTTTCCATTTGGCTGAATATAAAGGAAACGCAGTCCATAAAAGGGGATACTGAGATCTCCAAGTTCAAACGAGGACAGCTATGCATCCTTGGAGAAGCCATGACTAAACTTGTATGGATAGAAGTATAATAATAGACTGTCAGCAACTTTGTGGGTTTGTTTTCATGTTCTGTAAGACAGTCACTGGTGGCAGACAGACCACCCCAGTTTGCATCTGACTGATCTGTAACAGGAGGTTTGAAAATGAGATATGATTTTTGCCTAGTTTCTCCTTGTCTGCTTGATAGAGCTTTTATGTGGCGTATTTAGTCAGATCTGATAAGGAAGAAGTGGTAAAAATAATTTGTGGACTACTATGAAAATGAAATACAACCGGTGTATAGAGGAAACGTGGGATTTTTTTATCCAATTCTGTCTTAATGCACTGAGACAGTTGTCCCTCAGCAAAGTGTTGATACAGAAGTGGGACCTAAAGGCCCCACAGATATCTTTCCTGCCTTGGTTAAATGTATTCATTGTAACTAGAAATACAAAGATAACAAATGGCTCGTATAAGCCAGGCACCTGAGCACGTCTTCATTTTAACTGTTGCAATCTGATCTTTTCATGAGCAGTGTTACATTTCCTTTTGAAATTTTATTTTGCTTCTGATTTTGAAATGTAATGGTCAAACAGTCTGAAATCTTTAATGGGAACCTCAACAACTAAGTCTCATAGGCTTCTTTGCAAATCTTGCCCTTTGAACACAGAGAAATGTATTGGTCATTTCCTGCTCTGACTTTTGTCAATGGGATTAATGGTATATTTTTGCAAAGCGAGATGCTTCTCCACAGCTTTGAGCACCCAGTAACATTAGTCTTCAGGGATCCTTGTAGGCTGGCAGAAAACACCTTGTATCACAAATGTGTCTTCCTCACAGACCTTACAGTGTTTGCCTGTGCATGCTGCGCAGGTTTATCTGGATTCATCACCTCCAGGGAATAGGAGCAGAAGAGGTTTTATTTGCCTGTGCCTGCTTCTGCACCAGACAAGGTTAATACTGCAAGAATAAAATTGTCCAGGAAAAAGAAAAAGCAATTCTTTTAATTGAAAACTGGAAACATAAAGACAGAAGGAAAAAAGGGAAATATATAAAATAGATAAGACTTGTTACCAGTCATCTGAGTGAAAGAAAGACAAAGGCATCTTTCTAACCCTCTTCCTCAGTTAGACAGGACAGATCAACCAGCATTTGTTGGTTATCTTGTTATCTAAATAGTTCTATAGTGCTGTGTTTAACTGGAGCAGGTAAAGAGGCAGTTCATAGATGGGTTCAGTATCACCAGGCGACATTAACCCGTGCCTCATAAATGCTGCCACGCTATTACTGCATATAACACCTTCTACATAGTGTGTCAACCTGAGCCTTCCTATAATCATCCCAGCTCCATCACCTGTAAATCTCTTTGTAGCAGTTCTTGTTGAGGAGGAGCTAACCTGGAGTTAGCTCTGTTCACCAGGAATGGGGTAGTGCCCCTTCATTAGGTCACACAACAGACTCATAAAGAATTAAAAATAAATCTGATTTTCATTTCTAGTGTGTTCCAGCCAAGTTCTTTTGTATAAATGAATGTTGTGGTTCTTTTTCCAAGAATTATGTGGCTTGATGGGATGGGTTGGTGTCTTTTGAGTTTACATGGAAATTGCCAGCAAGAATATGAAAAAAAAAGTATTTTCTGAATTTAGAAGCCACTCCAGGAGGCTGATTTCTCAAGAGCATAAACTTCTCCCACATGATTTTATTTTGTGCTTTTCATAACTGATTAGAGAAGATAATGCCAGAGAACATCAAAGAAAAAAGATGAGAAAAACACTAAATCATGAACTGGAATAAGAAAGAAAACTTGACTGTCATCTGTAAATAAGCTGTCTTGATCGGGGAGTCTTCCTACCGGCCTTCTCTCTTTCAGGGCAAAAACTAATTTAATGTAATTATTTTCCCAGTTTTCTCCCTTGAAAAGTTGACCTTTGAATCTGGTTATTGATACAAAAGCATTTGAAAATGACACCCCTGGTGCTGTATTTGAAGCTCTTCCCCTTTCAGATATCAGCTGACCAAGATATTTCAGTCCATGCCTACAAATAATCAGATTAATTAATTGTGCTGAAGTGACTGCGTGAATTTCCACACATGAAGAAGGACTCAGGCTTCTGAGTATCTTTTTAACTGCATCTGAAACCTGCATTTCATAAAGTGTATTTAAGGATGAAAAGAGTGTTCCAGCTATACCTGCTTCAGTCCTTTGGACAGTAATGGACTTTCACTGCAGAAGGTATTTGCAACACTTAAGTAGCAAAATGGGGTCCCAGACTCACCTCGTGGGAGGTAGGTGACATCCAAATTTAACCACTCTCAGCTACTCTAAGATGCTTCCCTCCCTGCTTTGACGATAAAGGAAGCATTTACTACTGATCCATATACCTAAAATGAAGGTGTGACAGTCTCTTCCTCACTAAGCCTTACAACAGAGCTAGCAGTATGGCATTTTGATTGCAGGATTTTCTGCCTCTCAGGTACGTATTTGTTGCTCTTTAAACTTTCATGTCATTGGAAGAAAGACTACATCTGTTTAAACTGAAGTGCATACTTAAATATTTCACTGCATTAGAGGGGAAAAGACTTTATAAAAGTGACTAATGTAACAGAAATTCTATGCTGTGTGATGCTCATTTACTTGATCTATGAAATCAGGATCTGGACCAAATTTTGCTGAAGTTTTATAGCCTAGATTTTCACTGTTTGCAAACGGTTGAAAGCTGTTGCTCTGAAACTTCTAGCTTGTTTTTCAGGCTGTCAAAGCTCACAAGTTCAGACAGATATTTGGCTAAGAACCCAAAACCTGGAATTTTCACCAAACTGGAAAATTAGTTGAATTTTACTTGTCACTGTGTATAATACTGATATTGGCTCAATATTGGCGTTTGCAGCAGCAAATTTTCCTTTCCTAGCTAGAATTGTAAAGCTTTCAAAATGAGGTTCTTCAACTTAAACACTGTGACATCTATGAAACTTCTGCCAACTTTTAACAGCAAAATCATTGGTTCTCTGGAAATAAATGATGCAAGCCTCTTGATAAACCACTTTAGACTTCAGAAATTTCCAACTTCCCAATTGTAATCAATAGAGGATTCTTCAATTGGCAGAATAACTTCCTTTTATATATATACTTTCTTTACACTCCAATTTTGTTGACATCAGTGGATTTTGTGAGTGAAACAGCACCAATGTACAGTGGAGAAATATTGAACAGCAAGAACAATTTTACAGTAATTGAGCTTGCATATAGAGTAGTGAAGGATTTGCATGGTCACAGATGTTGTAGAAGATTAAATATAAAGGCACTGTTACCTGCAGGAATTAAATCCATCTTGTCAGCTAGTTGGAAGACTCATGAGAAGGAATTTCCTGTTGTGGCCAATTCCGTCTCTCCTTCCTCCACCCCCATTACGTCTTTGCTGTGCCTCCTTCTTCAACTCTATCCGAATATATTTTCACTACGGCACATTTAGTTATCAATCAACGGGAATCTCAGCTGCTGTTGTGCTTGGTGGACAAACTGTTCTTTCTTTACACTAACAAGGAATGCCTGAAATAGCCAGACACACAGCACTGATTGATGCAGCTACAGTTTATACACCTAGATTCAGACAGTCTGAAACTGCCAGAATTAATGGCTTATTATTAGAAAAATACTTCAGCTAGACTTATAATTTAAAACCATTTAAACGTCTTGGGCATAATCGCTGAAGTTAAAGTTTTAGCACATTGCCTGATGGGTTGAATTAGACACGTCTGCCTGTCTCAGGTGTGTTTTCTCATCATGGTTTTGCTGGTTTCAGGTTTTTCTGTGTTTCTAGGATGTGATATCTGGGATGATCAAGATTACATCACTGAGCAAAAGAGAGAACTGTCCTTCTTCCGCTGATTCAAGCCTACTCCAGGCAGGGTCAGGAGCTCACACTTCTCAGTTCTTGTAGAACTGTTCTGATGTCAACTTCAGGGAGGGAGGAATATTTACAAAGTGAAATACTAACTTCCCTACTCCATAAGCTACAAAGAAAGGGAAGAGAAGGACATAGCAAACAGCATCAGAGATGGGATCTGTTTCTTGCTTATCACACTACTGAAAAGCATGTTTAGACGCTCTTCCAATGAGCCCAGTTCTAAAGGGCTGAGAGTATAAACCAACCAAACTTCAGATCAGCTGGAATTCTTAAACCATAATAATACCCTGAATTGGGGGAAATCACAAGAAAGATTAAGGGACCCCCGAAGTTTAGGCTACGTAAAGTTGTTGCACAAACAGAAAATACTGGCAAAAGCAACAACTGCTTCTTCTGCAATTATTCTATGGCACGTATTATTATATTGCCTGTTCAATTATTATTGCTTATTCAATTATTCTATTGCCTGTGACTCTTAACCTAATGGTTAGCCTTTCTGGTTTATATATGAGACTTCAAGTTTGTGACTGGCTTTCATCATGAAAATGAACCATGATTTAAATGCTCAGACAACTCAAAATGCAGAATACTGAGCTATGGAAAATTGTCCAAAGGCTGTATTAGTACTGAGTGCTCCAAAACACAGCATGGGCTGCCCAGTTAGGTGAAATCAGAAAACATGAGGAACTAAAAAAGCACTGTGGCTCTAACTGAGATTCAAAGCATAAGGCCATGTGCTGTCTAAGCCAACAGTCTGCACCCAGAAAAAGCTGCTAAACAGACCTGGATATTCTCATTGCTGAGTGTGCTCTGTAATGTGCAGTTCATAGCACCAGGACTCCAGAGCAAGGACAGTCTCTTCTGTTCTGATGAACTGTAAGCGGCTAGAGCTTTGCCACTGTGTTAATACAATACTCTTGGTTTGTGTTACTGTGTTAAACTGTAAAAGCAAAGTTATCAATGTACTTAAGGAAGCTTTTAACTGATGGAGTTCTGTTAACTAAAATCACTTTCTGGGGAATGCTCAGCATTTCAAAATATTTATGAAGGTTAATTCAAATATTTATTTATATAGCACCTGCTAGACATCTTTTTATCTCTATTCCGTTGTAACCTAGTCAATCAGAACATCTAGTGCTTGAATCAGGGCAAGCTTTTTTTGTACATTGATAAAACAAAAAAGGTGGTGTATGCTGAACAGCATATTTGTTTCATGACAAGTTTATGCTTCAGCAACCATCAGTGTTGTTATTTTAGCAGTCCTCTTTTTAAAGAGAATCTTTTCCATGGTCCACTATGCCATTCTGTAAGGCGTCAGGAAAAAATGTCTCAGCGCTATTGCATTTTCCCTACTGAACTAGATGTGTGCTATTTCAAAAGGACTTAGATGCTGCTTTGGAGGCTTCTGTGTAACCTTGAGAACATGTGGGGCTGCATCCAGGGCTACCTGTGCGCTGAGGACACACAATGTCAGTCTGACAGCTCAGTTGGAAAAACAGATTTTTTCCCTGCTCTGGCAAAGGGCATCTTTATTCCCCCAAGCCAGACTCCTGGTAGCTGAACCCGGTGTGTTAGTCTTCAGAGCACAACAACAGCCTGAGCACCGGTGGTTCTGCCAGACCATTGTTCCTTGGTTTGTCAGAGCGCTAAGTCACTCTGTACATATACAAGGGTGTTAAGTGAATCACTGTTCTCTTTCTGTAAGAGCTGCTTCTGAAAAGGTTTTATTAATTTGAGCATCAGCACGAATAACACTGTTAGTATTGATTTCGTAGGTTATCTGAGGCAAAGTCTTGTTTTGCTTTCTCTGGGTAATTTGAGGCATCCTCAAATGAGGCATCCTCAAATCATGACTTTGAGATGTTCCTCAGAAATGAAAGAATTTTAGAGCCTTTGTTCCTCTCTTTTTTCCTAAAGTGAATTCAAATGTAAGTCCTTTATTCACCCATCTTGATGAATCTCAATACACCCTCTCTATCTAAATAAAATTTAGTTTTCTGTTTATTTACATTTTATTTGTTTCAGGAATAAGTTCCTTATACAGGCAGTGACAATACACAAGTGCCTATTTTTTATCTGGCTCTGAGTAGTTACTATACTTTTATACAGATTTGGGCTAAATTAATGACATGTTTGCACTAAAAACACTAGGACTCTTTGCACTCTCGTTGCACATAGGAAGTTCATGCAAGGACATATTTCTTATTTTACTTAACATCCCAAATTTTATTGACTCAGAGTCTTAAGGTTAATAGGCATATTTATAAATATACCCACATCAATCTATATTGTGGCTCTCAGTAAGTGCTAGAGAGGAGTTGTTTGCACAGGAAGTTAAGACAAATTAACTAAAGATATGATTTTAAAGTATATTAGTTAAAGCGCATTAAAGCTTGGTGTGAATGTTCTCATTCAGAAGTAAAGTTACTGTAGTTCACTTTACCTTAATGCACTTTAAATTCACACCTTTCAGCTAATTTAGCCTAACTTCCTGTGTGGACAAGCCTTAAGATTGTTCCCATTAAATGGCTGTGCTGACCTTTATTTTCTACTTCTTAAACACAAACATTAAAATAGTCTTATGTTCTAAAGAGACTGTTTTAAAAAGAGATTTTGTTATGAGTTTGCCAGTCATGACACTTGCTTGAATGGAGCATTAAGTGGAAAACTTTAGGATAAATTGCAATGTCTCAATTTTGTTTATTTTAGGTATAAGATTAGTGAGAGAGAGAATGTATTTATCAAACAAAGGCCACAAGACACTATGGGCAGCACATGGACCTATGCAGCTTTTACTAAGTGAGTCTGGATTAAGCAAGATTGAGGGAACTAGTACTAACTGAATTCAACTCACGTTATGTGAGTTTATCCAGTCTACTTGTCGTATCATTATTCACCCATCACAGAACTAGTGCTTCTGCAGTTACCTGCAGGTTGTTGCACCAGGCGCTATACAGAGCTGGGTGACCTAAACACATTCAGCTGAACACAAGGATGTGAATTACTGGTTGGATCTGCGAAGTGTGTTGGTCCCAATCCAGCAGCCCACCTGAGCTTCCACTGCATTTTTAAGTACTTAAGTGGTCTCAGTGTTTTCAGTGCAACTACCCAGTGTTTCAGGGGGTTAAAGAAAATCATGTGCTTAATGCTTTCCAGGGTTAAGAGCAGAATGCTAAACACACTTTAGGGTTTAGCACTATGCATTTTACTCTGCTGATGACATGAACTTTAACCAGGGAGTGTGTGTTACATTTGCCAGCTGTTATCCCTGGTGTCCTATGGTTTGATCAGAGCTGGCATGTAGCTCCAAAAAGACTGTGCAGCAGCTGATAGTAAAGTACATGTGTAATAAAAATTGCAATTTTGGTCTTCAGATAATGGTGAAAAAGCTCCAGTTCTCTTTCATACTCTTTTCCCCATTTGTCTTATTGTTCACATTTTTAGGAAGACATAATACAATTTTTAGATCAGTCTTTATTCACTGTATTCACTTTATTCACTTTGAACATAATGTCTGCTCCTTTTTGCATTATTGATAATAGTTACATATTAAGAAAATTAAACTCTCAAGTACCAGTAATTCCTGATGGCCTTTTCCATAATATTCTAAACCTATGTGAGATAAAAGAATAATGTATGAAACTGTGGGTTTAAAAAATGGGTAAAGGATAGCAGAGAGATCTAGTACTGGGACACATTGCCAGAGACCAACATTTCCATATGCTTTAATAAGTAAAATAAAAGATACTAATTGGTGCTTGAATATATATTTGTACCTGATATGTACTAGAAGACTTGCAGACTACAAAGGAAACAAAAAAAGCCTTTGGCATCATTCATGGTTCACATATTTGGAAGACTGGTTTATCACTGGAAATTATGATAATGTCTTCTGTGAGTTTGACAGTTCTATGTTGCCATCTCTTGAATCATGAACATAGCGGGGATGTCTATATAAACATAGGCGAGAAGCATTTTATAGATATTATTTGTGTTACAGGATCACCCACAAGCCCTATTTTATTAGGTATTGCATGTAAGAAAGCAAGCTTGCTGCGCAGACAGATGATGGATGAGGGTGGAAGGGGTCAGAGAAACAGGAAGCAACTTGGTCACAGTCATATAACAAGAATAGAAACGAAGTCTCCTCACTCCCTTACCCAGCGTGCTATCAGGTATTCCACACTGCTGCTCTGTCTGTATGCTTAGGTCTTTCTTAAGCTCAACCACTGCTTGAAATATGAGCCCACCTACCCTAGATGTGACAGTAGGCACTGACAAAGTTTTAAGCGGCCATGTTGAATGTGCGGGTATAGCACATTACTTAGCAAGTGTAGTATCAAGTTTCTAATTTTATCTGCAGACACCATCATTCCAGTTGCATTTTAGCACCAAAATAGCAAATTAGGCAAAACAAATTTGGCACAAACAGTGAGTTTCTCATCTGTTTCCTTTGTATATATAATACAATACAAAGTTGCATTTCTAGTTGCTTGGCAGAGGAAAGTGTAGAGCGCAGGGCGAACTGAAAACTAGTGGTGTCTGCAGCCAAGTTTTCAGATATAGGCATGACTGTCAAAGGAAATCTCTTTTCAAGCTGTTTTAGCATCAAGAATAATTAACTTGTACCAGCTTTTAAGCTTAAGTCATAACCTCTGTGGACTCTTTTCCCTGGTCAGCCATGTTCACTTAACAATAAGCTGTCTTTTCTGTAAAAAAAAGAGAAAGTCAATCATATTATTCTGAATCAAGCATGCAATTTTATGGCAGGCTGAATCCCTCCTGTAGGGAGTGGAGGAGGAGTGAGATTGCTTCCTTCATGCTACAGTGCTACTGTAGCAAAGAAGTAGTATCCTGCAGCTGCAAGAAACTTTGTCCCTGTTGCATACATGTACATTATCTCACAGTCCAGCATGGGAGTGTTTAGCTTGTACTTGGGTCATGTGTCAGACGAGATACAGCTGACATGTTTTAACATTCTAGTCATTACAGTGGTTCAAGAATTTCAGCTAGGAAACAGTTCTTCGCACTGGAGCTTACAGAAGAAAAAACATGGGCTACCTCACCTCCAGGTTTTCCTCTTTCTGGATAAAATCTTTAGCTTCAAAGATTTTGACTTGTTCAAACGTTTATCCAGGATTTCTGGTAGTATAGCAGGCCAACCAGAGCATCAGTGGCTGCATTCCATGTGGCACTGTAGTAGAAATGCTTGAGTAAGTGTGCGTGCATTACACAGTTGCTGTCTGCCGGCAATAAATCTGACACTTGCTGGAAGTTTTGGACAGACCTGCCCTACCACAATTGTGCTTTCAGTTCAGGCTGCGCTCACCCAGTAAGTCAAGTCTTTCAGGAGGCATCTAACCTGCTCCACTAGCTCTGTACATTTTTTTTCCCTGCATGCACAGATTCATTCTGTTCCTCATGTGCACAGCAGTTATACCCCATACAGTAGGTCTGACATGATGCTTTCAAGGTGAGGAGCTGGATGCACAGGTGTAGCACAGCATATGTGTTTTTCAAGCTGGACTTAGCATAGGAAGCCCAGAAGGCTGTGACTTATGTTTAGCTGAAGTAGCTGCATCACAGACAGTTGCTATGGCAGGACACAAGTCACTGAATTGTTTCAGTATGGATCAAACTAGAGATGGGGAGGTGTGGAGAACAGAAACATCTCAAGTCAATTCTGCTGTAAGGAGAAGTGCTTCTGGTACTGCAACCTTTATGTGCATGTGCCGTGGAGTAAATTCAAGCACGTGCATTAATCCAACATACCTCATGGTGAGCTGATCACAGACAGTATATGCAGCACCTGTACACTAGGCCTGAGGACTTGCAGAAGAGTTAGACTTAGCATATATGTGATACATGGATAACATTTGTATAGGGTAACCCTGAGTATAGACTCATTCAGAGGCTGCAGGGACACAAAACATAATCATGCTCTGCAGCTATAGTGGCTTTGAGTACTTAGGAGAGAGTTGCAACTTGTGCTCCAGTTGCAATATTATTTAGGAATTGCTTTTCTCCTGAAATAGGGGAAAAAAATTGTTCTTTAATCTCCATAGAAGGAGAAAAATAACTTTTAGAAGATTATTTTAATCACTGATGGAAATAAATTACATTGAGTAGTCACTCCTATGCTCAGTTCATTTATACCATGTGTCCTATCAACATACCAAGCCATTACATTTTCTGTTTACAAAAAGAGTGTGGCCAGTGTGTTCAGATGTGGCTGGTTTTTACTCATTTAAAATTTCATTGTCTGCTCTTCCAGTAACCCATTTGCATTAGAAATTACATTTTTGTGCAAACTGTTGGCAGATAATAATTACAACTTAAGCTGTCAGCCAAAATACACCAAAGCAATGGTTCTCGTGCTTGCATTCTGGTGTTACTTCACTGTCCACTGAAGCAAATTAATTACACTGTATTTCTTTTGCAAGTCAGCAGGAGGTAAATTGGTTTTGTAGAAATGAAAGGGAAGAGTCAAAAAGAAAATTGTCAACCAATTTGTCAAGTTTTCCTTTCTCTTTGCTGCATTGTTTTGCAGTATCAAAGCCAGAAATGAAATGCCTGTCATTGTTTTGGGCATTGTCCTAGTGCTGCTGGCACGGGAACTGATAGTGGTAAGAGAAAACGTCAGATGGCTTTTTGAATGGCAGCTAAAGGGCATCATGAGGACTTTAAAAATCTGTTTCCTTTAATTTCTAATGGGCTTCATCATTCATTATATTTAAGAGATATTGAATAAGCTGTTCCTGATTTCTTTTATTAGGCTTTTGATATCTTGGCCTGTGCATGTGGGGAGAAGCCATCTTACTTTTTCTTGACAATAAAAAACTGTTCTCTAAAGTCTGCACTCCATAGAAATAAATATTCAATGTATTATATTCCATGAACTTTAGGATTGGGTGTGTGTATGTATATATATGTGTGTGTATATACACATAGCTATATATATAAATCAGCACAATGTTGTAACTGCATGTATTGCTCCTACTTTTTACACTTGTGTTTAGATTAAAGAAGTTGAAGAAACTCATTACTGAAGGATGAGGCAGAAGCACAGTGTTTATGTACCAAGTGTGATCCCACACCCTCCCCTCAACTCCTTATTTATTACCCTCTCTTGCCTCTCTCAGTTATGATGTACCAGAGTGCACAGATCTGGAAGAATATTGGTTATCAGTAGCGCTCAACCTGGAAATGAAGTGCTGTGCACCAATGACCAGTCTGACTGGGAGCCCATGCGGATAAGGTTCAGTTTCTCTATTTTGAATCAAATGATCTCCAGTCCCAGGGGTCAAATTAAAAGAGTGACATCTATTATTGCATATACAAAAAAAACCCCAACATTTACTACAGCATTCTTGGGATAACACAAGGGAAACGACATCATGAATGGTATACGAATTTTTAGAGGTGGACAATTGATTTTGAACTGAACCTTGTTGTCTAAAGTAGAAAAAAGCCCCACACCCAAACTGAAAAGCCTCAGAGCATTTAAAAACCATTTTGGTTCAATATTTCTAAGTTTTAAAGTAGAGGGAAAAATCTCTCCCTCCCACCCCAACCCATGGGGTAACAGGTAAAAAGGTAAATATAAACTTCATATAAGAACATTCATTGAAATTTGAGATTTCAAATTAAAAGAAACTTAAAATCTTCAGTAAAGCTGAACATTTTTTATGCTTCTGAGCAGCTTCAAACAATGACACTAAACCCCAGTTTTAATCTCCATAGTGTTCATTTTCAATTCTATGATTTCGGTTTGCTGAGCAGATGGTGTGCAGTAATAAAGCGGCAGTGACATGGGTTGAAAGGAGCTGCAAATATTAGAAAAGCCTTTTTATTTTGTTTTGGTTTATTTTATTTATATTCAAGGGCAAGTCTGAGGAGTTCACAAAAGTCAAGTATGTTAGTTCCCCTGCATGCAGTAATTCTGTCTTCTTCACTGAAAGGGTTAAAGATCTGACTCTGATCTGAACCTCCAATACAAGTGCAAATTGAAAGATGTAAATCTGATCTCACAAGTCTAGACATAACCATCAGCTGCTTTTAGCAATTGTTTTGTATTGATTTTCATGTTCTTAGTTTTATTTAACGAATAGGTTATTTTTCCCTTCCTCTGTAATTCTGACCTTATTCCATCGAATCTCAATCTGCAGCTCCCCTTTAACTTGCAAAAAAAATCTCTTCCATAACAGGTTCAGAAAGCAGTTTCCTGTGAATTTTTATGGGGATGTTATGAAAATTAGGGTTGCATTTTTGACCCCATTTGATCAAGCATCTGGCTTGCACTGCTCTGGTGATGTTTCTTTCCCCCAGTCTGACTTTGATAAATACTTTTGGTAGGCTGCTTACCCTTTGCAATTCAAAGCATTAGAGTTATTTACTACACTCCTGCAAACTTTCCTATTGTTTTCACTGTCCTTTGTATCAAATAAGTTGAAGACTAGCACCAGCTTTGCAGCAGATTGATTATGTGGCTGTTGATGGCTGCTTCTTTTGGTAGTTTTGAATTTCAGTTCAGAGTAAGAAGAACTGTGCAAGTACTATAAAATTATATCTTTCTTGCTTTTATTTTCCCTTTGCACATGATGCTTTTATTAAGATGATATACTATTTTTATTTGCCATGAAATCTTAGTTCTACAAAACTAATTTAGTTCAGATGGCAATACTTGACATATGAATTTTTAAGAACTTTGATGTCCTACAGGACAAAATTCTTTTCATGCACCTTTAGTCGATGAGCTGGATTTTTACTGTCAGTAATATTTACTATTTTTTTCTTTGCAGCATAGTAGTACCCCACCGTGAGCAGATACCCATTGTAGTAGGCACAACACCAACATTTATTAACAGAATTCTTGCTCTAAAGAATTTACGTTCTGGACATACACATATAGAGGAGAGGAAAGGAAGACTGTTTGTTCTTCTTTTATAGAGGAAAAATGTGACTGCAGAACATGAGGGCTCAGATCCACATAGGCATTTAACTGTTGTTGAAATTGATCCAAGGTCCAAGATCACCCTCTGTATAAGTATGAAGAAGGAGGGTACCAAAGTTAGATGTACACTTCTGACTAAAAATAATAGAGGTAAAAACAATATAAACAGCCACAAATACATGTTTACATATGGTAAATCAGGATGCTTTCATCTATTGGTGGAAAACACTCTTCCAGTATGGGTATTGGCAGCAAGAAACTCAACTGTATTCATGGAAATTCACAGCTCAGTGATCTGATGATCAGGGAAAATTAAGCGGCATTTCAGGAATATAATCAGAGAAATCTTGGAGGTCTGTCTTTGTCCTTGAAAGCTAATAATAGAGGCTGCAAAGTTCACTGGCCCAGACTCATGGTTGTGTGGAGGTTTTGTTTGCTATAAACAGAGTTATAAATACATAGTTTATAATACTTTTGTTTAACATGGAAAATACCCGTTAGAAGTACAGAAGCTGTATGACATGTACAGTGTGTGCTCCCAACAAAGCTTCTCATTGATCTGCTAGAGATCTTGGGGTTTGATCTCTGCCCAGTGGATGCCCCCAGACCAGAAGATGACCCCTAGGACTATAAAAATAAAACACCATTTTATCTAGGGACTTCTATAAAAAGCCCTTTTGACTGATTAATCTTAGAAAAAAACCTTAGAGAAGACTGATTAAACCATACACTCGACATGGGAGGAGTACTTGGAGACCTGGTACTCTATCTGGTTATGTCAGTCAAAAACACCCAGGGCAAATACAGGGCTTGAAAACTGAAATTATATATAAGCTTTGTTGTTTCCTTAGTAGCAGCCAAAGTGACATAAGCCAGTTCACTCTGTGTGAAACAACACTAAAATTGAAATGGCATCATTTCTTTGAACTATCCAGGCAAATTCTGTGCTCTTAAGAAAATTAAATGTTTCATAATTTGTGAGAAACTTCATTTTTATTATTGTCTTGACACAGATTAGGGCATAAAAATAATTAGGTAATTTGAAGATCAATGTAAAATCTTGAAAGTTAATGTTTTCCTAGTAACAGCTCACTCTAAGACATATCCCTATAGTTACCTTACAGATAGTTCTGTTTCAAAGCTAGGAGAGGAACTGTTTTTACATTATCTCTCTGGATAACAGAAAGTCCCCAATAATTAATGCCAGACTCTCAGCTCTGATAGTTTCATTGAAGCCATTAGGTCGATGCCAGTTTGCATCATTTGAAGATCTGACCCAGCAGGTATAAAAATGAAAATGGCAAGGCAAAAAAATATGAGCAATTTGATATCAATAAAGATGTGCCTGAGGTCAGCAGGGAAAAAGGCTTTTCAAGTTTCCTTTGACTCTTTTATCCTAAGGAAGAACTTTGTTTCTCAGTCACTGAGCAGGTAATGTACAGCAAATGATAAATTACGAAAGAAAATAATCTCTTGTAATAAAATCTGGGCAGAGGCCCAAGTATTTGTTCCTAAAATATTTATTTTTCCTCAGCTGTATTTGTCCACGAATACACCACTGGTTCTAAAGCAACTACACAAAATGTAACATCTCTGGAGAAAGAAACTGCTTTTAGTTACGGGCATTTTAACAAAGAGGTTTTCCTTTTTCAAGACTTGAACTCTGACCTTTCTGAAATCTCACCATCACAAGTGACAAATCCCAACTGTTTAGACAAGAAATTTCAATTCAGATGTTTGAATCAAATTTTTCACAAAGAAAGTTACTCTGTTGCCCAGAAAAGAAACTGAGAACAGAGGGCACATTAGTCTCTTACTTTAAGTAGCAAATATGTTCAATGGCTTGCACTGAAATTATTGTCATTGTAACTTATGTCTGGAAAAGATTTATGAATAATTACTTCCCAGAGAAAAGTTAAAGACAAATACAGAATTTGCTGTTAACTCAAAGAGGGGATGTTTTCTTTTTGTTTCACTGTAACACTTGGTAGAAAACCTGAATGCAAAATTTTTGCAAGGAAAATCAGTTTAAATAATGACCGGGGGGGGGGGAGGAGAGGGAGGCTCAGACCTGAGGCCTGAATGTAAAAAATGGAAAGTTTGAATTTTAGTGAGCCACAGGGCACGAATATTGCATTAAGGGGTAAGGGTGTAGCCCCACATGTGATTAATTAGCTGCACCCAGGGGGAGATAAAAGGACAACAAGCAGCTTAGTTGAGAGGAAGAGAGCTGCAGGGGATAGGGGTTGATGGGGAAGTGCTGGGTCAGGGGAAGGGGCTTGCTCTACCAGCTAGATGAAAGGCCTTGTGGGGTACACCTGCTGTGTAGACACCAGCAGAAGCTCTTGGAAACAGAGGTCTTAAAGAAGGCTTGACAGCAGGGTTTGGTTTATCTGTTTTCTTTGTTGATGACCCATGTTTGAACAGTAAATAAGTTCCTTAGAGGAGGACACAGTGACGGTGAAGATGTTTTGTTAAGAAGTGTGACTTGCTTAGAGCAGAGAAACTGAGGCAGGAATCTTAGAAAGTGGAGTTGTTCCTTGTACTGCGGTGAAGTACTGTTTGTTTCTGCTACGTCTGTCTCTGATTGCTCCTTCCTGCTTTGCTTTGCCTTCAGAGTGTGTTGTGAGCAGTGGAGCAATTTGGAATGTTCTTCAGATCTCTTACTGAAAGTGAATAGTGATAATAGTACTGGCTGATAGACCACTACATAGAGGAGCTGGGAGCAGAAAGAAGTGAATCCTATGGTGGTGAAGTTCCTTGTCTAGCATGGTTTGGGTGCATGCTGGGGCCTAGCCTTGTTATAAGGAATGGAATATATGGAATCAAAGTGAAATTCTATATGGGACAAGAAATGGGGTGGTCTTTATAGCAGGGTGGTCTTACACTGAGGTTTAATGTATGTACAATATACAAACATTTTTGACAGACCATTAACACCTATAATCTTGTAAATATTTGCAATTTTCTAGATCATAAATATAGCTGCATAAGCAGTTCTTTCAGGACATCATTTATACTCCATTAAAGGTTAATTTACAAGTTAGTACCTTATAGAAAGAAGATATGTGTACTTTTATGTTAACTTTCTGTAAAGGGAGACTGGTGTCTCCAGCAGCAATTTGTAATTCTCCTGTGACGTTCCCAGTGGCACTATTCAAAGCACTATTTGAATTCTTTTCATCAGCTCATGTTCACAGCAAACTTAATCTTCTGTTTTGAAGACAGAGGGAGAAAGAAAGAGAGAAAAAAAACCCGAGCAAGATCTTTAGTCCTCTGTCTGCGTTCCCAAGCATCCAACTGTTTGTTTAAACAGTCTCCCCTGACACGCATTCTCATTTGTCACAGTGCTGATGATACCTGCTGCTGCATCTTAGCCCAACTTCATTGGCTTGACTGCGCCAGAGTCTTGGTTGTTAAGGGGGGCAGGGAGGGAAGACGTAAATAGTAGGAGATTGACTCTGTGGGCTATGACTTTATTCACTGTAATGGCGTTTGTGCTTTCTAAAGATCAAAGGCCAGAAAAAGGGTGGGGGCAGGGGGAGAGAAAGAAAATTGTTCACTGTAGACCTAGTGGGGAGCTCTCAGAAGTGCCTGTGAGAAATTAGGTGCCTCTCCACACATTTGATCATCTGACTTTGAAATCCTGATGAGAGAGCTTAGGGAAGGATCTGAAGAGAAGGGTGAATAACAACTCATAAGTTGGGTCTATTGGGGAAGAATGAACAAGAAAGGTTCCAAATTTAACTGATTTTTATTTATTTTCTTTTTCTAAATGACAACTTTCCTTGTTGAGCCCAGTAGGTAAACAAGTGAGTGCCTTTAAAACTTGCAGTTAGCTGCAGATATACGGGGGGGAAGAAGAAACCTGTTGCAAATGCATCTACTTTGTTGTCAGTTACTGGGATTAAAAAAAAATCTTTCTCAAATGGCATGGCATGAGTTACTAAAATGGTTTCTATGGGTTTATTCACCTTCTATAGGGTTTTCTACAAAGAGAAACGCTTTATTCTTGTTGCTCGCTATATAGTATATATTTACCTTTGTTATTCATATTTTAATAGTGTAAAGATTTCAGCAGCATTTTTTTTCTGTTTCTAACTGCTGTGCTCATTGCAGGATGTTCCAAGCTTCTAGTCGTCATATACTGAGACTTTTTCAGCTGGTTTCATACACAAAATGGAGCGTAGGCATTATGCTTCTTTTAAATGATTGCTTGCTGTCTCAGAGAAGAACTTCCTGAGGCACCACTTGTAACCTCAAACCAGTTTTTCTCAATGGTTTTAAAAATACATCTTTATTAATCCAGTTGTACCTCTGGTGTTGAATGAAGTAGGCTGGAAGGAACTGGCATATATCTTGGTATTAAATTCAGTGGAGGGATCTCTTTTATAAATGTAGCTGGAGTTGTACCTGGCTCTAGGAGGTATCTGGTATGCCAGTGCCTGTGCTGAGTCCTGGTGTCATATGCATGGCTGGAAATCACTGCATTTTGCATGAACAAGGAGACATTTTAATAGGATCATCAATCTTGGTACCATGTGTGGCACAGGAATTCAAAGAAGAGGTTGGAGAGGGCGTCTTAAAATGGCAGAAATGCAGTGTTGGTTCCAAGTCTAGGCAGTGCCCTTATGAGGTACGAAGTTGTGGCTCTACAAAGTGGAGTGCTGGATTTGCATATACATATCAAAAAAGTGGCTTTAATTTATCTTGTAGTAGTTACCATAAATATCCCTGTTGAGGTTGTAAGTGGGTGGGCAAAACAAGAGTAATCAAAGAAATGTCCAGTTCACTAGGGAGCTCATCAAAGAGCAGTTTCTTCCTACAATCACTAGTAAAGTAGTTGTGGTGAAGGAGCATGAGGTTTAATGGCTGTGTAAAGGCTTTAATATAATTTAGCCTTAGAAATCAGTTAGCCTCAGTGTGTGCAAATCCCTTCACTATTTTTTTTGGTACTGGGCTTGTTTGCAGATCTATGGCTGGCAATTGAGAAAGTAATACTTACTTACACTAAGAAGTATCACAAGTATTTCATAAGGATGTTTGCCACTCATCTTGCAATCTGTGGAAGGACTGCCTTTATCATTTGTCTGGCCATTCTTCATAACTCTTGAGATAACTCTCCTTATATTCTTTAGAAATAAGAAAATCTGAAGAAATCCTTTCACATACCTTTTTTCCACCTCTGCCTCTTAGCTCTAGAAATGTGCAGTCCCCATTGTTCTAGTTAAGGGCAGGGTCACACCTTAAGAGGGTCTTATTTCACCTTACTCTATCTGGTGCACAGCTGAGGGATGGCTCTAACTGTAAGACTTTGCTCCTGCAGCAGCTAGAGGTATGAGTATATAGTGAAGTGCTCATGAGTTTGCAGGGTCAAGCCCAACAAATTTGCTTTTGGCCTTCCTCTCTCACGTCTGATATATAAATGTAGACAGTGGAAGCTAAATTTAAAAAAAAAAAAGAAATCATAAATAATTAAATATATGACTATCTCAGTATGTGAAATCTTCCTAAATTCTTTGGGTTGAACCCAGAGTTACACAAGTGCAGAGCTCAGTGAGTGCAGGCATCACTTGCCTCTCTGAATTTTTACCAGTTGTGGAGCCTTTAGGCTCCTCTATAGAAATCTGAATTTAAACAAAACTTTAAGGTCATAAAAGCCTGAAGATGTAGATTAAAGCAGGATCCAGTCTCTCAACTTTGTTTCCTAGAATGGCAGCAGTTTCAGCTACATTAGGAACTTACAGGAGTGTTTGTTAATTATTAAACTTGCAGTTTAAAAATCTAGCAGACTTGCTTGGAATTGCATGAAAACCTATTTTGTATGTAAATTGGTGCAAAAGTATGTTCAGTTGCCCAGTCTTTGAAGTAGTAATATGTCACATATATTCAGGAAGCTTTCCAGAAGGTTACTTGAGGACACTACTGATGTATAACATCTTTCTGCTGATAATTGTGTATATTTTATGATGAATGTAGCTCTTGCATCTATCAGACAAGTATCTTTTCCCTTTTCATTTAAAGTGTGATGAATGGACATAAGAGAGCAATTTTTCTTTACTGTTGTGTGGGAAGGGAAATGTGCCAGCACTTATGAAATGACCGTGTTCTGGTTTGTTCATGACACAATTGAGACATTGATCACAAAGGTTTATTCCTTCAGTAGCAAAGTTAATGAGAGATTAACCAGTGCTTTGCAGTTGTATCAGAGCTGTCATTCCGCAGTCCTATTTTGCCAATCCTCCAAATTGCTACTTTTATAGTAGAGTATTAATGTGAAAGAAGACATTTGAATGTTTTCCTGTCATCTCTAAAAATACTTTGTTGTAATTCCAAATACAAACAAGCAATTTCATCATTGCAGTAAAACTCTGGCTATAATAGGCTGTCATTAAATTGCTTTGCTTTAAGTAGCTTGTAAATTGTCTGTACAATTTTCCTGGGTAACAGTCAGCTTTCTTGTCCAAGTAGTAGTTTGTGAGTTGAAGATACTGACAACTCATGTGGAATTCACCGCACCCCTATCTTTCAATATACACCAGAACTAAAACTAGAGCAGTTTATCCCAAATCCCACTCTGAAATGATGTAATTTGCAGGACTACCGTCATGAAGGTGAGCATCAAAGCAATGAGAAGACCTAGATCCTGAGTTTTCTAAGAAAGAAACAATCTGTTATCTAAACATTTCTTTTAGGAAGGCTGATGCACCTTTGAAAAGGTCTTCTGTTACATTATAACCAGACAGCACAGAGGTAGTAACTGGGGCATCTTTAGACTGTAATAAACAGTTGCTAAATTGCCACAGAAAACTGCAAATTGAACAGTTGCACAGATTTCCTATTTTATAATATGTTTTTATTACTCAGAAGCTACTGGAAAGCTCTTTATCCATCTCTTCAATAAACTTCTATTTTTTGTATTCCCATTCAGCCAAAGGGCTGTAATTCTGAAGGCTTTACAGGAAGACAAAATGCTTGAGATATACATCTATCTCAGAGGTCCTGTGTTGTTTGTTTGTACTTTGAAGATCCAATAAATTGGGGTGTTTCTTTCATTGTTGCATAAAGTCTGTGTAACTGTGGTTCATTTAGCTTTAGGAAACGCAAATTCCTATTTCCGCTGTTACAGAATATTCCTATGGGGAGGGTGTTCTATTTTTTCAGCTGTTTACAGACTGCTATTGTAATTGAAGAACTATGATCAGAAGTCACTCTTGGAAGTCCTGTGTGTGTTTTCCTTTCCTAGACCCTGTCACAAATCCATTCTTTAATGATAAATGTTAATTCACCCTGGACCATTTCTTCTCTGATACACATCTATTGGGTCTTTTGAAATCATTTATTGAAGTAGTGGCTCACTTTCTTCTACTGACTGAAATTTTATCAGTTTAAACTGCAGAGAATCTGAGAGTACAGCTACTCATAAGAAGGGATAATTCCATCACTGAAATTGCATTTTCATCTATCTTAGTTTCAGTGTAATCTATCCTTTGTCTATCTTTTGGTACCAAATTAAACTTCAGCATCTCCTTCTGCCTTAGCCTTTTGTCTTGGAAGAATGCTGCAGATGCCATAATAATTTCTATATTACTTCTTAGCATCTGCAGTTTTTAAACAAAATGTGTTTCAAGATTTAAAAAGATCTTTTTCCAAAGTAGTAATAGATGGATGTTACACATTTTGACTCTGGCAGCTGCTTATTGTTGCTATGATGAGATCAGTGGAAGTTGAAGAAGCTTTTGGCTTTGCTGTTCAGATTTCATAAAAGATGCCAGCAAAAGAACGTAAACAGGTGAGATGTGGGTAATAGGAACAAGCTGCAGAATGTGCAACCTGTAGTTAAAGCACTGCACATTTTCTGTGCTGTCCAGAAAAAGAATTAAAGCAATCAACATGCACTTTTGAAGCAACTGATTGGCTCAAATCCTGCTGCAGTTAATAATGATCAGTAGCATTAGATGGTAATTTCTGATCCATGAGTGGTTGTTTTCATTTGCTGAGGTTTTTTTGAAGATACTTTTGTCCTTCATTCTTAATATAGTATTAGTTTCAGAGCAGCACAGATAATGCAAATGCCATTTTTTCAACCCGTTTTAATCCTGACCTATCAATTGCAAAAGAAGGTGTTCTTAATCTTCCTTTTCCATTTGTTCCTGGATTAGTAACAGTAAAAAAATCCCATGTTATTCAAAATATGTGAAACTAGATCAGTGCACTGCCTTGTCATCTTAAACACAGAGGTGAAAATGAGTTTATACAGAACTAATATAAAGTTCTTTTTATATAGAACTAATGGGTTACAATTCCATTGTAATTACCTTCAGACTTCACTGACTTTTACATTTCACTCATAAGCTTGACTTTCTCACCCATCTGTGCATGCTCTTCAGTTGTATTAATTGTTCCATATTGAAAGACACTACTTGATAATTAGTTGGTTGTACAATTTGAAGCAAATGCTGCAGGGAATTTTGCCTTTCTTTTAACTCAGAAATCATCTGCAAGCAGTTTTCTCTAAAGTACTATTTACAGAGAATTATTTACCTGGTAGTTCTACTGGAGGAAATACAATTGCTCTCTAACCACGTCTAAAAGGCTCATTGTGTGTACCTAACGTTTCAATATATTCTAATTCTCTTGGTTGTTTTTTGTCAGATGGACACATTGACACAGTAATTTTCAGTACAGCTATTCCTTCATTTTCTGCACTGATTTTCAGGAAAAGTTCCTGAGTTATCTCAGGATAAGTCATTTACTTTGATATAATTGTTTGCTTGGAAATATAGTTCAGATGCTTCTTTGGATAGACAGATCAATGAAAGAAATCAGAAGGAATTAACTCTGTTGTGGAGCATTCTCAAGCCCACACCTTGCAGGCAGACAACTTTTACTGCAAATTCAAACCTTCTCACTGCAATCCTGTTTTATTTTCTTGTATACTTGTGATCACTCATTCCACTTCACGTTTCAAATGTATTTCTGGTATGCAAGCAGCATTTAATTTTTGCACTGTCATCTACTGAAAGCACCATGTGCGTGACTGGAAATGTTGCCTGAACTTAGAAACAGCTTTCTTCTACATTTTGACAACTGATTGACAACACAAACCAGCAGTAGCTCAGTTCTGCCAATATTTGTTAGGATTGGTGTTTCTGTTGTGTTTTTATCAGTTGAATCTAAGGTTGAGGCAAGATATTTCTCATATGCAGTGAGGTTTCATATCGGTAACCTCTCGATTCTCCCTGTCCAAACCTAAAATGAAAGAGCTAAGAAAGCTTACATAGTATCAGGTCTTTAGCAGATACCTGAACAGCAGTAACTTGGAGGGGTGGTTATCATTTGCTAATAAAATAGGAGTCCCCATTATGGAATGCAGATCATATTGCATCAAGCTGTGGAACTTCACTTAAAATTAGAGAAGATTCATTTCACTCTAAAGCCTGAACGCCTTATTTTTAATGTATAAATGATTCTGGGTAGAAGTAACCAGCTGTATTATTCTCCTCACTACTCTCAACAGCCTGCTGGGCAAGATGCTGCATGCAGAAAGCGCATTTGGTTGTTCATAGAAACGTGGAAAAACCCTGACTAGAATTGATATCTTTCTCATGGTGTGAAACTATGACTGAATTATTTCTTTAAACTCATATTAAAACTACTTGGAATTCCATGAGTCATGTTTTTTTCCATAATTTATTAAAAAGTTAAATCCTGGTATAAATAGAGGGGAGTCTAGATAATCTTTGTGGTGGGCTGGTGCTATTGAGCTTGTATCTGTGTTTCTTCCACTAAACCATAGCTGCTTCACTTGTCTTTTTCTGTATTCTCCCAGCACAGTTTGTATCTGATATTTCGGTGCATTTCATTTTTAGAATGCCTATCAGTTAGTATTGTCAGGAGGCTGGTAGTTACTGTCTTGGGTTTTTCACCCTTCTAAAGAATCCTTCTTTAAGGACTGCACTTGTTTGAACATGATTTTCTAAGTGTCTGGATATTTTTCAGAAAACAGAAAGTTGTATTTAAACCATGAGATTGTGCTACAATAGTGGGCTCAGTAATCAAACTTTTCTGTAATACTGAAATGCTGATACTTCAGCTTCTTGCTGAAGCACAGGTTCTCTTCTTAGGAAAAATAGGCACAGGAACAGTATTAATGTTCAATTCTAGCTCTGCCACAGGTACATTGAGTAACCATTGGACAAATCACTCTCCCAGCTTTCCTGTCCTATTTGCAATCCACTGAACTTTCAAGTTTTGGTGCTTACATAGTAATTCCTGTACAAAACTTACATTTCTGGAGTGAAGTCAGTGTGCAAATGCATCTGAGTGTTCTCATGGAATATTGTAGAAGGGATTACTCTGTTACCAAATGTTCATTTTTTTAAATTTCAAATGGAATTTTTATGGTGTTTTCCATTTTATCTGTGATTTGAAGTTGAAGTCGTTCTCTCTGGCTTGACTTCCCCCCCCCCCCCCCCCCCCCCCCCCCCCAACTTTTTCTAAACAAAAATCACCTTTTTATACTTTATAAATAGGCACAAGAGCCCCCCCAACCACCACACC
>WYDI02141232.1:0-15810 GCA_009867235.2 Psittacus erithacus | reverse complement strand
CTCTGGCTTGACTTCCCCCCTCCCCCCCCACCCCGTAGTGCAATATTTTTGCCAAGAAAATTCACCTTATTTACATTGAACAGTAGGCAACAGAGCCATCTGCACCAGCAATTCCAGGATTCTTATGATTCATGTTTAACACTGCTTCTTATGAAGTGCAGCTGGAATAATCAATTCAACCTTCTGTTTTTCAGCAAATTCATCTGAAAGATAAAGCAAGACAGAAAATTCATTCTGAATACTGATAGTGGGCAATTCTGAAGTTCTTTCTAATTGGGGCCCCTAATTAATACCAAAATACAGTTTTATTATAAAGTACAGGGAATAGAAAAGATCAAGTGCTTACAAAGTATTAGAGCACAAGATTTCCTTAGAGGACTGTATATAATAAACTATCATCCATCTGAGAATCTCTTAATTTTTGACAAATATTGGTGATTTAAGTTTCACAATTATCTATCAGCTGTATATTTAAGAGAACAGAAGCTGAGGCAAATTGTAGCACTGCTAGCACACAGTGAGGTATTCATACTAAAACTGGGCTTCTTGAACCTTTAACTTGTTCATTAATCTTCAGGACTTACTTTCTTCTTAAAGAAACAGGTTATTCTACCTAAAAAACTGTTGCTATCAACTCTCAATAGACCACCATGTAAGTAGAAGTTTGTTAACAGCATCATAATGTAATTGCGTTTGTTTTGAAAGGAGATGGACAACATATCACCAAAAGACAGGAAAAAAGAAGTGCTTAATTTCTGAGCAGGGTATGCATATTTGCCAATACTGCTCAGATGAGTTTGAGGTTGGTTGTTTCTGTTTGGGTTTTTTTAATGGTAGTCAAGAGCAGCATCTGAATTAAAACCCGTGGGCATTTTTTTCTGCACCAGGGCTCAGGTGTCATCGATCAGTGACACCTTAAGGGTAGTTCTCTTGCCAGCACTTAGGATCTAAAAGATTTCAGTTGGATTCAGTGTTGCCTATAAGCGATTCACTGCATTATGATATAAGAGACTTCTGTGCAGGTTTGTAGGTTACTTTTATACAAGCTATCTATGAAATACATGCATACAGATCATGCCCCTTTTTAACTTGCATAAGAAAAGTGCTCAGTGAGAGGTTTCACATTGTATGAATTCACGTAATTTTTCCTTATAACACCTCATAATTTTTCTGAACAGAGATCATTAATCATTGCAAAGTGTGTAGAAGTTTGTGCGATAGCTGTAAGACCACCAAAATCTGACCCTGGAGGAAATGAATTCCTAAAGGTGAAAACCAAGTGTTTTCTTAATTAAGCCACCTAAGCTGCCTGGGTTTGCAAATATTTATTAACTCCATTCAGATGAAGTCAGATTAGCACTTCTAGCTACAGAGAATGTTGTTCCATTGGACCATGAGCCCTTGTTTCAAATCAATACTCGATCTTTTAACACAACAGCAAATTATTCTCCCCATCTGTCTCCTGGAACAGCTCTAATGAATGTAGTATCTGGATGGGTTTTTTTCAGTCCTGAAAGGATAAGTGGCTTGAAGACCACATCCCAAGTGCGTTGCTAAATCAGAATTTGAATTTTTGGAAATAAACCCAAGAATCTTATGGCCTGAATCAGTTTCTCTTTGACCTCTTGGAAAACAGAGCAACGCTTGCTGCAACATGCCATGAAAAGGAAGAATTTATTTCAGCTTCGGTTCTCACTTTTGGTATTGATCAATGTGGTAGTTAGGACATGAGGAAGATGGAGGAATGGAAAGAAAAATTGTGAACTAAATCCATCCAAAAAGTATGCGCTCATTAGAGACCAACAATCACTTTATATTCTGCCCTTATTTCTGCTGTTGGGGAGATGGGACTTGTGGCAACAAAGTGAGGGCTAATAATAATGTTTATTGCTTAACGAGAGGATGACATAATGAATTGAAAGGAAAGAGATTCATCAGTTTTAGGGCTTAAGGAAAGTGATGAGAGGATGTTTTCATGAACTCTATTCTAACTGCTGTGTAAAAGCCTCCACTGCAATAAAAACATGATGTTTTTTGCAAATTATGCTACAGATCTCCTATATTCTACACAGGATAGATTTGGTTGCATTTCCTGCATTTGAATTTTAACTTTACTGAAATGCTGGATTTCAGGAAAGAACAATTGCATACTTTGAGTTTTGCCATCGATCTTGCTGTGCCTTGTACCCCTTGTAAAGTATTCACAGCTAGATGCCCTTGTCCCTGTGCATTATAAAAGGCTTTAACAAAAACTCTTGAATATCCATGTATATTGCCTCTGTAGTAAACCTTGAATCTGCATGATTTGAAAGCTATCATAAATGCTCATCCAAAATGAATGTTTAAATGAGCTTTTTAACTCCATGTGAAATAGAATTGCACTGGAAAGCCTGGAGTTACTTCACAGCAATCACTTCTGTTCTGTTTAGGTTTTGTATTACTCCTGTGAGACACTGGTTTGGAACTCCTCAGAGTTATTTTCATTTTAACTAAAATGTAAATGAACAGTCACATCAGACCAAATGATTGCAGTATGGATTCCAGCCTGTGTAAAACTATCATAGCTGGGAAGTGTGATGTTTCCCTATTACAGAGATGACCCATGGGGGTTATTATTCACAAAAGCTGGTCTAGTGAGACAGATCTTGTGGTTCTTTCTCTGATGATGCAGACAAACAGGCTGTTGTTATGAATTGTTGTTATCTAGAATAGTCTGTCTCTATCAGGATCTGTACAGTTATTCTCCCCAGGTTATGTTAGGTTATTTGAAAACAGTCCCCTGAAGGGAGACTATCAGTCCTTGGCTCTCCAGTCTACAGATCAGCTTATGGTTGGGAATCAGGGAGTCTCAGTTGGTGTGATATTGCAGCCGGTGCACTGTTGTGGTCACGATTGGTATTTGTTGTTCTTTGACCTTCAGCAACCCCACAACAGAAGGATCCTCTGAGAGACCAGGCAAGGTGAACAGCTGCTTAATTTCCTCTGTCTCCAAAGCAGCAATACCGAAAGCCCATCAGTATTGGGTCTTTGAAGTACCCTCTCCTGAGGTAGTCTATGCCAAGGATGCACGGAGCCCCTGGATCAGTCACAAATAGGTGCTTTTGCCACTTCCTCTAAGTCAGGCTGATTTCAGCCTCCAGTACAGTCAACTCTTGGAATCCTCCGGTCACCCCATGTAGCAACGGTTGCATGATGTGTAGAGGAGACCCTGCCTTTGAACATCCAGCCCAGCAGGGCAACCGGGGTGTCAAAGTTTTTCTGAAAGTGTAGTTCTTGAAATGTGTGATTTTAATCACTGTAAACTATTTGTTAAAGGGAAATCATTGCCCTTAAATTTCTGCTTTGATGAGGCAAACAAGCTGCTCTTTAAGGAATATGTGTTTAGTGAAATAAACACTGCTTGGGGCTCACTGAGTAGGAGGAAGTTGTTCCTCTGTTACCCAAGTTGTTTCTTTACTCAGTATGAAAAGTATGACTTTTGTTTAGTGCTTTGTAATAGATGTTATTATGCATCAAGTTTTGAAGAAAAAGGAGAGTCACCATCAGAAATAGGCCTTATGTTAGTAAGTGCACTGCTAGTCACTGTAATCATACAAAAGCTGCAATGATCCCCATCTAATTTTTAAGTTCCTTTTGGTCTTTCTAATGGCCATGTCACAACCCTAAAAGCTGTTCTGATCTTTTAAGACAGCATCAATTCATAGCTATATCTTAAAAATAAAAAAAAGGGTGCTTCACTGGAGTTGTGTGTATCTGCCTCTGTTCAGCTTTGTTCCATGCTTAATTTTGGTAAATCCTACTTTTTCCTTATTCTCTCCTAATCTAGAAATTGCCAGCTATGAAAAATTGCTAATTTCTGTTTGAAAAATGTTCTGCTGCAGCCTGGATTAAGCGCAGCGCAGCTGGGAGTAGTCATGGCCAAACAATACGTGGCATAAATTAGCTGTGTATGAAGTGTCTGACTAGATAGCATAATCAACACAAGACTGACAAAAAAAGCACATTGAGCTGCTCTTGCTGACAACTTCATTATTTCTATGATGTTCACCTAGGTAATTCGCTTCTGAAGAACAGCAATATCTTCAGATACGTGTGATGGTCTGTACGTTCTTTTACACCCTTTCTGAAGATAGATGTATCTGCACAGGTTTTGGTTTTTTCCTAATATGGAGAATGATTGCAGGACCTGTTAGCAAATTGCTTCCTGCTCTACCTTGGTTTTGCAATAGGGCAGCATTTCCACTAAGCCATGTCCATGAGCACCTCATGGTACGCATGTGGTTCACTTAGGATCCACATGCTGCTCTTTGATTCCTTGTCTCAAACAGTAATGGCTTTAATGACCTGACAAAGTTTTTATACTAAGGGATTTCTGTTTAACTTACACGCCAAATGATCCCAAATAACTAAGTACTGCTTTGTGCCTCAAATGCTCCAGGCCTGATTCTATTCCACTGCATCCGGGATTGTTTTTCTCTGGAAACTTCCAATTAAAAAGACTAGGGGGGAAAAAAAGCCACTTTGTTAAAAGCAAACTGTACAAACCCCATGCCATCTTTAAAGAATTCCAGCCAAAGAGTTCTGCAGTCCTGTTAGTTCACTTAAACCCGTACCGTGAAATACAAGCAACCAGGGCTCGCAGCTCCAAGGCACTGCTGCCATCCAAGCTGCCACAAAGCTGGAGAACTCCTGGCCTCCATGTCCCTTCCTGTGGGAGTGGGAGTCTGCAAGTCCCAGGCACTAACATATCTGCCAGCTTCAGCCCTGCAGCAGAGTGTGTTGAAATCCAGGTTGTGCTGAGATTAGGAACCATGGCAAAGGCAGGAAGCCTGGAGGAGCTGGGGCTGCCAAGCTCGGTTTCTTTTAGCCACTTACATCATGGGTGTCTCAAATATTTCAAAACACTTGGTAAAATTATTTCATTGGGAAATTTTCTAAGCTTAATCCAAAGACAATTATTTTTTCTTCACTCACAATTTCAGAATTTCTCGAGTTTGATCACGTCTATGACTGATGAACTGGGAAATATTTGTCTTTTTTTATGAACATACTGAATACTTCTGTGTCTTTGTGGATAATAGGTTATTTGCTATGGATCTGGATCAAGAACACCGGCGAAAGAAACCAGTGAAACAGTAAGACTCAGATCAATGTCCTTGAGGAAACACAAGAGACCAGGGAATAGAACAGGGAATTAACAGATTGGCAAAAGGGTATGTGTGAAAGATGATAGGTAAACAAGGAGCCAGAGAGGCAGAAATTGCCAAAACCAGAGTTGGAATTCACTACAGTAGCTTATATGTATAAAAATCTGCAGCAAGGAATAAGTGTGGAGACAAAGGTACACTTCTATAGGCTTGTTTGGGATTTGGGGGTTTGGATTTGGGTTTTTTCTTAACCTTTCCCACTGTATATTTTTGGCTGTATAAGAAAAACACCTCAATATCTGAACAGAGTCACTTTACCACCTTTCTAGTCATGGATTTCCAAAAAGAGAGAGCATAGAGAAGTCAGAGTTGGACTGGCTATGCTACTTTGGGACAGAGGCTGAAGATCCCATTCCCAGTTATCTGATCTGCCTGACTTCATTGCCTGACCCCAGCTATGACAGGGTACAGGACTTCACATCTGACGTTTGAGCAGCGGTTCTTCTTTTAGGGGGATCATGGGAAGTCTAAGATACAGCTTTGTCTCTAATGATGATGACAGCTTTGCCGTTGACTGATTAGGAAGTAAAGACAGGTTCCACATGCAGTTTTCAAATTCCACAGGTCTGAGTTTCTCTGCTTCAGACTTCCCACCCAGTTTCTGGACTATTGGTCTACCAAGTGTTCTTCACAAGCTGAGTGTGTGCATAGCGTTGAAACACAAGGTGATATGAGCCGGAGGAGTGTTGGTTTCTGTACGCAGAGGACGTGCTTGCCACTGAGCTACCATCTGCAATCACCTTTTGGACATTGTGTACTTGGGACAATGCGATACCTGCGCGCGGCCGCGACTCCCGGGACCACATGAGGGGTTTGAAGACCTGGGTGGATACTGCCACCTATTGATTGCCGGTATGAAAACGAGTGTCTCCAGTCGCCCTGAGACTTCACGCAGAGCCGCCGTGAGCTTCCCATCCTCTGTGTGAGAGCAGCCTCTCTCATCCCAGGACTGTTCCCGGTGTCCAGAAGAAACAAACAGGATTTGCTTCATGGAGTTAATGGCTAATGCGATGTGCTGCTTGGCTGCTAAAAATATCTGTGGTGTATAAAGCCGAGAACAATACAGGATAAACGTTTTGACAGTTAATCTGCCAACTTGGGTGGCCTCTCTAAACAAAGTGTACTGCTCAGTGTACATCTTCAGGATGTCTTTACTTTAGCAATAGTAATAATAATGATAGCAGCTTGCGGAGCCAGTTCATGATGTGAACTGCAGGTAGGTAAACTTCAGAGTGATGAAACATGGAATGAAAGTCTGTCGCAACTGGTTAAGTAGTGTAAGTACAGCAAACAAAATATTCTGTTCAAATAGTATGAAATATAGGCAAGGGAAATAATAAATGGCTGAAATCTTTGAGCCATCTAATGGAATCATCAAAAGCTAAGAACAGTCAGGTTTCTGTACAAGGTCAGGCTAACAGATGTCCTTACATGTTCATAAACCCAGGAGTTTGTTTTCCGTAGATCTTTAAGTCTACTTCACCTCCAGATGTAGTTGCCTCTCACACTTACTTACACACATTCATTCAGCATTTTAATTAATTAATTGTATGTTTTTTCATTCAGTAAATTCATAATTCTCTTACCTTCCGAGTGTTGTTTTACGTCTTCTGTCTTTTGAACAGCTTAATAATGAACTTAAGTTCATTTGACAAAAAGGTTAGAAATCTGTTTACTTGATATAAACAAACTAATTGTCTTTCATAGAATTAGCTTGGGCAAGAAAACATTTTGTCTTTTAATGTTCTTACTAATGGTTGGGTTGATGTATTAAGCATTATAAATATTGAAATTACAAGAGCGAAAGTTCTACTTTCCACCAAGTTGAAGGGAGAAAGTGAAGGAGAGAGGGGGAAGTATTGCCCCACAATGAGCAATTGCTAGAAAATGTTTAAGAAGAGCCTGGTTTCAGTAAACACACTTCAGGCTTTTGCCCTGAAAACAGCTGGAAGTCGAGAATTCCCTCACAAGTGAGTTCCATAGATTGGCTCTATAGAGACCAAAAAAAACTTAACCAGGGATTTTGACTCAGAAGAATCATCCCTATTCAGCACAGCACTGAAAATGGAATTTTTATGCTTACATTTAATTTTAACTAATTTAGACATCTCAGATTTGCAGCACGCTTCTTTCCCAGATAGTATCCCAGTGTTAGAGAGGTATTCGGTGGTTTTCAAAAGAGTTCCTTGGCAGAGAGCAGTAACCTCAGTCAGCTGTCCTGCAGCCTTCTCGCTACTGGTCCTTGGAGCAGAAGAACAAAAGAGGGAATCCTGTATACGATTAGTCTGTGATTTTCATGGTGTAGGAGAAGGAATGTTGTGCATAGCTCATTGTCATCATACTTTGTAGTTCTCTGCTGCAGCAAAATATGCAGGGAATATGCAATATAATAATACATATGCCATTTAGGAGAGACTTTTTAGCAGGGTCTGTTGCAACAGAAGGGGTATTGGTTTTAAACTAAAAGAGGGGAAATCCAGGCTGGATGTGACGAAATGCAAATGTGCATATAGAAAAATCATTTTTTGATTAGGTACACATCCAGATTAATTTAAAAAGCATATAGTAAGTCCTAGGACATACAAATATCAGGCCCAGGAAGGATTTTAGCTTCTTTGCAAAAGGATGCTATTTGGTATGAGGTACAGTACCCCTAACTCAGTTTTGAAGGGTGGAAGAATCAGACTGGTCACCAACTTTTGGGAGTTTTCGAACTTCAAACATCATGTCTGAATAAAGCAAGTGAAACTTTCCCAGCAGATTGCCACAGTAGCTTCATGATCCCTTTAAAAGCAATAAAACCCACTTTTTCTGTAGCTATTAATGATCATTGGCTATGACAGACTCAGGAATCAGTGTAATTTGAGTTTTGTCTATTTCCAGGTGTTCCTCAGGAGTGTTTTGGTTACATGAATTTAACCCACTGGATGCTCCAGAAAGGATAATTATTTCCTAGGCTGTTGTCTTTGCTTGTCATCTACACCAGTTTTAGAGTTCTAAGGCTGGGTACGGTTATTCCATATTCTGATTTTGGACCATCTTTGTGGGGTGCTGTGGGATCCAGCATTTGCATTTTTTGCCTTATGATAAAAAAAAATGTATTTTGAAATATCCCCATTCTACTATTTTTGGAAGCTCTTAATGCAGCCATTACAGGATCTGGTTTAGCTGAAACTGAGGCATCAATAAAATATGTTTTTCTTTATTTAATAATCTTAGTTTAAGCATAACCTGTTCAGGCTGGGAGCTTCCAAATGATCTCGCAGATGTCCCATAGCTATGGATGTGGTTGTTGCTTTTGTTGCTATGATTGCAGACAGCTGTAGTGATAGCTTGAAGAAAGAAGAAACAATACATCATGTGCAACATGCATTAAAGACTGAGTGTTGGACTGTGATTCTTCCCTCTTCCCCCCACTCACCCCCCACTTTTATTGATTTAACATAAAACTAACTGCTTTAAGATGGCTGCATTAGCGTCTTTTTGCTACTACTTCATGGCAAATTAATTACAATCACTGTTCTGTTTACTCTGGCAGTAATTATTTTTCCTACTCGTACTCTCTGCTGCTGATCAATTTTAAGGGATGCACCAAGCTGAAAGCACACAGAACTCGAATCATCTTTGACTATGGAGGCAAGAGCTTTATGTATCAGTCATTCCTATAGCTGCACAAGTAGCTAGGACAGAGTTAAGGCACCAAACATTTCACTTGTGATACAGCACTATTTGCTTTTAAATGCTGGTATGCTCTGAGATCTTATCAATGAACTTGGACTTCAGTAATTGCTGGTAATAAGCTTTTTCATATCTGATCATTCATGCAGTGTAAGGAAGAGGTTTTCTCGTTCTGCCCAGAAGCTGAAGCAGCAGAGACAGCAAAGCCTATGTGATTCATCAGACAGTGACAGTGGACAATTACCAGCAACTTGTTCACGCTTTGCCTGGGATAGCCTAAGCTGGTAAGTCACATTTAACTCTTTAATGCATTGATTCCTAATTACTAGTTTCAAGTGTAAAATTGTTTTGTAAATTTATGTTTCATAGCATATTTAAGAACACATATAGTGTTTAGTTGTTTCTTGGCTGTTGTATTTTCCTAAAGCTAATGCTTTTCCAGCTAGGCTGTGCCCTGCTAGTGCACTTGTCTATACAGTGCAGCACATATGTGCCACATACAACAGACAGTGATCTAGAATTTAGATATTTAATTTTTCTCTCTGCAATATGCTTTTAAAAGGGCATCAATACTGGGTCAGTATTTGCCAGTCAAAAAAGTAAAGCTTTCATAATGGTAACTAATTTATATTCATTTGTATTTGAATTTGGCTTTAAAGCACCCTGTTGCTGGCCAATAAAACAGGGTTTATGCTGAGTTATCTCTCAATTAAGTATTGCACAGCTCTGCTCTTCTTTTTTTTGTCCTTGTCTTGATGATGTTTAGGTTTGTGTGATAAATGCAAATTGTTCTCTCTGTCATGAGTTTATTACTAACTGCATGGTATTTGGAGTTCAGTGACTGTACTCTTGGCATTAAATGATTTTAAGAAATTGAAACTTCCTTCAGGAGCATTCCTATGACATTTATTGGTGTATTTTTATCTATAATTTGAGACTGATTCTTGACCCATACTGCATTGATGAAAGGAAGAAATTCTTGCAAGCAGAGGCAAGAGGAGAAATTTATATGGGATGATCCGTACCTCCATATACTAACAAAAACTATGGAAGTCTTACTCCAGCTGAGAATGAAATTATTATTGTTATTAATTATTATTTATTATTATCATCAGGTAAATTGCTGAGTTTCTTTAAAATCCTAATAAGATGGGCCAGTGGAAGATGCGTATTCAGCTTTGGGAATAATTGGCTATTTGTTAGGCTTATTTGTAATAAATATTGAAAACAAACAGAAGTGTTGAAGCTCTGCTAAAGAGAGACAGATGTGAATGAAATCTTTTGACCATCTTAAAAAGAATTTTATTTCATGTTTATCCTCCCAAACGGTTCCACAGATGCATCTGTAAAACAAAAGGCTGTCTTCATCGAAGTTTGCCCAGTATTAAAACCCAGCACTTACCAGCAACTTCCATACAGTTCTGCGTTCTAACTTCCTAACCCACACTTATTCCAGCACATGGCTCCAAAACGCTCTGGCATGTCTGGAACATTTGTGAGTTGGCATTGGTGATCATAATTTTAGGGTTTTGCTCTAGTCTGACATTAACAAGGAGCTTCTCATGGCAGAGACTTTGATTTGCTCTGTTTTTTGGTTTCTACTCAGCCTTTCTATATAGTCTGGTTTGCAGAGCAGAGAATAAAATGCTTCATTTGAAGAGACAGTGATTTCTGTTAGTCCTTGTAGGCACTGCTGAAATGCATGTAATAATGAAAAGGCAGAAATAATTGCTTGTGTGAGCCTCACATTACCTTTATTCCATAAGCTCAGAGAGAAGCAGTCCAAAATCATTGTAGTGTTGTCACTCCCTGAGTCCCAGAAAGCTCGTTTCTTGTGATGTCCCCACTTGCATATTAGTTTCAAGGATGCAGCTCACGTAATTCCCTTCTGATTGCACACACTGTTGTTCTAATTTATCAAAGTCTTCTCATCACACATGTCAATTATGTTGACTCCATCTCTCTTCATTCAGAGATTTGGTATCTCTTCAATACCCCATGAGCTTGGAGAATATGTGAGACTACTTGTAATCAGATACCTTTGAGCTCAGGATGTCTGCCTAACCACAACATACAAATGAGAAAAGAAGGTGTAGGAAGCTTATGAGACCTGGGTGGTGTTTTTAATCTTACGGGCCAATTCATGTCACCAGGCAGCCTCAACAGCAGGGAGAGTGTTTAGCAAAGAAAGTTTTTATGATTAGAGTTATTAGAGTCTGGTCCTGCAGTCTGATCTAGTTAGGCACAGGCTGAGACCACAAGAACAGAAAGTTACAGGATTTGTGGCATAGTACATAGTACAAAGAATCTAAAGATTATTTCCAGGAAAAGATAGCCTGAAAGGGTAGCTGTTACACCTGTTACAACAGGTCCGCTGTTACATCTGTGAGGTCTTCTAGAGAGGCGTTCTGTCTTATAAATGTGTACACACTCTTATCAGGGGAAAGAGGAAATGTGAAGAAATTTGTCTCCTTCTCACAGACATCCCTGGGGATATTTTCCTGTGCTTGCAGCGGGGTCAAATCTGATCCTTTGTTTTCCTTCAGAAAGGCAAAACTATTCCCTGAGAGTTAAGTACTAATTCAGTTTTTCCTAATATAGAAAAATGGCTGTAATCATAGAGCATAGAAAGTGTTGCTTAATTATGGGATAATATGGAAATCCTATTAGGCTAGGCAGTCTTGGAGAGAGGAGGCAGTCCCTTTTGGAAGAGTTTGTAGTCTAAATGGACAGGGCAAACACAGAGCAGGATAAAGTTACACAATACATAGACAAAGCCAGTGCCTGTTCATTACATGAGTGAAGAAACTACTCAGTATGGGATTGTAAGCAGCATATATTAGAATCACAGATTATTTTACTTCTAAAACAGTGTGAGGTTTTTGTTTGCAATAACCTGGACACTAGTTGGCCATAGGTAGTTTAAACTAAAAACACAGATATGTTTCATTATGCCTACAGCAAAGCCTAAGTAGGTTTTCTGTGTTTCAGCTATTATTTGCTCCAGCTTAATACCTTAGAAGTCTCAGTCACAGAGCAGGTTCCCTCCCTGCCAAATGCTCCTCAAAACTAACAAAAACATTCTCGGTAGCAATGGACTTTCATATGGATGATAACATGTCAGCATGTGATGCAGATTAAGTGTATGTTCATGCATCATTTCTGTAGTAGCTTGTGACGGGTTCAGAGATGAACAAGTAGTTTGAATCCAGCCATATTTTCTGAGTGAGAAATACTGCTTGAGTGTCTGGAGAAGGAGAATCCACCCACCCAACTGAAAACACCACATGCTTTTGGAGCAGTTTGCTAGCAGGTAGTAATGTTGGAAATAAAGCGCATGTCTTGCCACAGTTGTCTGTGTCAAATATAAGTCACTTGACCAGTTATAAAATTCAGTCCTGCACTGTGTTCCATAATCAGTTAGATTTTTTTTCCTCTCAGTTGATTCAGTTTTGTTTTAAGAAACCACCGCACTGACAACGTGCAGCTTATGTACATGTTACCCAAATTGTATTGTAACATTTACACTTGGGTGTAATTTTTTCTGACACCTGCATTACCAGAACTCACTCTGTTTAAAGGCCGCTTCCTCAACTAAGTGAAACCCTCTCTCCTTATACAAATTAGCAAAGAGTTCTGGACTGGATTATTTTCCCATCCTTAATTCTCCCTCCCCATAGATACCCTGGCATTAAATAAAGAGCAATTTGCCACTGAACAAGCTCAAAACCATACTTCTGAGTGTTTGAGTACCGTGTGTGTGAAAGCCATTTTTGCCACAGAAGTCTTACAATGTGCGTTTCAATGATACAGCTCTGATCAATGATGTTAGTGCAGCAAAACCTGCTAAACAGCTGTTGCTTTTCTTCTAGAAACCACTAGCTGAAAATGACACAGCAAATGCATAACTTAAGTCTCCTCCAGACTAAAAAGAACAGCATGCCTTCCTCTCCAAATGCTGCCAAGCGACTGTATCGGAACCTGTCAGAGAAGCTCAAGGGGAGTCATACATCCTTCGACGAAGCATATTTTAGAGCTCGATCTGACCGGCTCAGCCTCCGTAAGACCTCAATGGTAATTACTTGATATTTATCAAATTGACAATTTACTGTCCTATTCATCTCCTTACTCGGCTTGCTTTTAATCTGTACAATTTTCATCATCTTACTTTGTTCCCTGCCCTGACCAGAGCTGTATGCTCTTCATAGAATTACCATTTACAATCCTGTGTTAGAGTCTGACCTTCATGAAGGCTAAAGACAAGCTAGTTAAATGATGATGCTTTATTTTAGGACTAGGGTCTTGTCATTAATTTAACAAAATATGGATTAAATATATATATACACAAGTGATTCTTTTACAAGAAAGAAAGAAAAAGTACTTTGTGAAAACTTAAGATGTCTTAGGTACCTCCGGGTATTACCAGTCTGGGGCCTCAGCTGATGTCCACAATCTAGTGAATAGTCTCCAACTGAACTTAAAAGTCTTTGGATCCTATTCTATCAATTTTGCCTGTTGTTTTCACAGTTTTCCCTAGAAATAAATAACAAGGAATCAATCAGAGAAAGGGTGGAAATATTCCAGGTCAAGTTGCTAGCTGATGTATTTTCTAATCATCGGGTTTCTGTGCTACAGAGCAAAGCCAATGACTAAAATCATGTTTCCAGACAAGTGAACAACAGTTGTTAGGGTTTGTTTTCTTTCAGCTTTGGCCAGTGAAGAGTTTTCTTTCCATTCTCTCTTGCTGTGCAACACTTTCCATTCAGTAAATTGTTGTCTTGCTGCAGACATAGCAATGTCCCAAAATAGCTTTATTCTTGAACTCATGTTTATCAAAACAAGTCTTTGCAGAAACTACTTTAATGTTTTTTCCAACTCCAGTAGCACATAGTGGACTTTTTCAGTCAAACCTAGAGCAAATATCTTGAAAGGGGCACTTCATTTTAATTAAGCTACATAAGATCGCATTTCTAAACACTCCAGCACTGAATCACTTACTGGAACATGGTTATTACTTACTGCAAAGCAATACTGTAGTCCTTTTCAGTATATACATTTGTGCATCAGAGTAACACCTAAATAAATTAATCACATAGCACAGCTGTCTAGCTAATGATTAGAGGCTGTAGAACTGAGTCAAGGGAAAAGCAATGTAAAAAATGCCCCTAAGCTTTACCCGATCACTTGTAAATGGGGTTCAATTTGTCTGAATTCAATGGTTTTGTCCTTTCAAAGTGGAAGAAAGTTATCTAGTAAAGGTAAATGAAAGCAAAAATCAGAAAGCTCTTGTTAACATTTGTGACAATACCAGAGGGGTTAAAATTGAGCACATGAGTCTAAAGATACTATCTTAACCCTGTTTGAATTTCTTACTCCTTGGCTGCAATTCTAGACAGTGCTTTACAGTGAATATGATCAGCTTTTGGCAGAAAACTATATAATCTTCAAATACATTTCTGTTTCCTGTGTGAAAGCAAATAGCTGAGGAAAGGTTGGTCAGGTGTGTAGAGTGTTTTTGTGGACTTGGAGAGCTGGGCTCGATGCAGACATCCAAACAGGGCAGTCTACTGGCATGGCTGAAAATGTGGTAGATATTTTGCTGTCTAACAAGGATGTTTCTTGACCAAAATAGAAATAGCATGGTTAGATATGCACTGCTATGTAGATGAGGGGATACATACATGCCCAGTTAGAAAGTCCATATCACAGCTCCCATGTTTTTACACTCTTTGAAGTGATGAGATGTGCCAGCATATTTCAGCCTATTGTTTGTGTCTGAATTGTTCATTTGGAAAACCTGATATTTGCAATTTGGTCTCATAATTGTTTGGATTGGATGAAGTGGCTTATAAAATTCATGCTCTGTTTCTTGCTTAAAATCAGTGCAGCTTTTTCAATCAGTTTTCTAATGAAACGAAGAAATAGAAATTTGCTTTTATTTTTTCTCTTTTGGTGAAAACATCCACACCAGCAGATAAGCTGGCAAGAGCATTTATGGGGAATTAACTTAAACATGTGCTTAGATTCTGTTCAGCAACTTAAGGCTAAAATTTCACATATACTTCAGGTATCTCATTTGTCAAGCAAAAAAATCCAAAGATGCATTTTCAAACGCATTGAGGCAGGTCTGAATTTTGACAACTGAATCCAAATCAAAGTTTTAACAGTAACTCTACAGTAATCATTCAGGTAGGTAACATCTGTTGTCAAAATGTGTGCATATATATATATGTGAAAACAGCCAGATGATTTTGTCAGCTGTATCATTAGGTTAATTTCAGCTGTGATACTGAACCTCACCATCCTTTGTTTTATGATGTAATGGAGATGTTTTGTTTTCATATAGCACAAGGAACTCCTGAGATGTAATACAGGATTTAATGAGTTTCACCCAGAACTGGAATTAAAGCCAAGTAATGGTATTGAGTTGTCATGGTTTAAGCCCAACCATAACTCAGAACCACGCAGTCTCTCTCTCACTCCCCCATCACTTCCTCCCCCCCACTACCTGAGGGATGGGGAGGAGAATCGAAAGAATGTAGCTTCCACGGGTTGAGTTAAGAGCAGTCCAGTAACTAAGGTATAACACAAACCACTGCTGCTGCCACCAGTAATAACAATGATAAAGGAAATAACAAGGGAAGAGAATACAACCGCTCACCACTCGCGGACCGATACCCAGCCTGACCGAGCAGTGATCTAACCCTTCCAGGTAACTGCCCCCAGTTTATACACTAGGCATGACGTGCTGCGGTATGGAATACCTCTTTGGTCCATTTGGGTCTGGTGTCCTGTCTCTGTTTTCTCCCGGCTTCCCCTCCTTCCTGGCAGAGCATGAGGCTCAGAAGGTCCTTGGTCAGAGTAAACATTACTGAGCAGCAACTGAAAACATCGGTGTTATCAGCGCTGTTCCCAGGCTGAAAGT